>JASDQU010100789.1:469370-495041 GCA_032191745.1 Picea mariana
TGGGTGAGTGAAATTAAATAAAGTGAATTTAATGGAGCATTTAATTCTCACCGTTGATCTTGGGCAATGTGAGCCCTTGGATCAAAAAGGTAACCTAAGAGTCACTTAGGGATTCTAAAGGAGGAAAAGACCAAAAACGAATTCATTCTTTCCATGAGAGATTGAGAGGTTGAGAGAGAGCAAGAACAGGAGAAGGGTTTCTATTTTTTGAAGAGGAAAGGGCAGCAAAGAGGAGGCACGATTTTCAAGGCAAAGCTGGGCACACAAATCGAGGCAGCCAACAGCATTAATAAATCCGTACGGTACGGATTTGGTACAGCTGGGTTTTTTCTGTACCTGTTCTGCACACAAAACAACACGTTTTTCAAGGCAGAAAGGGCACATTTAATGGTCCGTACAGTCCGTACGACCGCTGTACAGTTGCAGTAAAATCTGGGCATGATTTTCCAGAAATCCGTACGGTCCGTACGGTCCGTACAGTCCGTACGGTACGGCTGTTTGTGCACAGATTTCGAGGTTGCAGCTGTTGGGTTTCTTCCTATATATTTCAAGCACGGAAAACGAGGGAAGAGATAAGTACTTGTTGTTGGTTTTATTTTTGCTGATGTAATTTCCAGATTTGAAGAAATAAGAAGAACTCCCTCTCTCTCACTGGTTTTCCCCACACTGGGGTTTTTCCAGGGTCGATTTGACCAAAATTCTTTGTGTCATTTAAATGTGTGCTTGCTGTCATAATTTCTGAGTTTTTGTACAGCCATTGAAAAGATTATTTATTTCATGTGTTTCAGTCAAAATTTCATTTCGAAATTTAATGGATATTAATATTTGCAAATTTCATTAATATTGGGAAAGGGCATTAAACATTTTGGAGTGATAAGGAGAGACTGAAACCAGGATTGGGATAAATTGCAGGGTGAGAAAACACTGTGAAAAATCAACACAAGGTTGGTTATTTTTTGGCACAAGGGTGGAAAACCCTAGAAATAAACGTTTTTTGTTTTTTAATAATAAGATGGATGGTGAAATTTTCCAAGGCCAGTGCCTATCCAATTGGGCTATGGAGTTACGACAGATTTAGAACAAGAGGTTTTGAAAATGATGGAGAAGACGTAATTAAGCCATCATAGATGTTCCATAATTAGTCCAAAATGGATTTTTAGATATGCAATAATGAAGTGAGAGCCCTTAGACAAGATGCACGGTCACAACCATACATCTACTCCGTGTTAACAAATATAGCGAGGATCAATTTTCTAAGCTACAAAAAGTGAAAGGTCCCAACAAGAAAATAAGTCCCAACCATTGATCTAGTCAAAGATCTAATGGCTAGGATCATTTGACTAGGGCCCACATGAACTTTAGTTGAAGCTAAAGGGGAAACAAGGTAGAGATACCTAACATAGATAGAAGAGGGCTCGAGTGAGAGGAGTCGAGCAAGCTGGGCAAGGAGGAAGAGGAGCTCATACAACTCTGTACAATACGTACCTGGTACGGTCGATTAATCATTAGGGTCTGATCAAATTTACAAAGACATCAAAAGGAAAGGCCGAGTTAGGGTCATAACCATCCTGGCTAAGAGAAAATCGTTGTATTGTTTATCTTAGACGTACAGAGCAGTAAAAGGTATCTTGATCTGTACGGCCAGAACTAGTCTGTACTGTGCACAGAAGTACATATCTGTACTCCAAACAAAAAGGGCTGTAAGAGGCTTTGTTTGCATTGTATGTTAGTTTTTGAATCTAATAAAATTCCTTCATTTATCTTAAGAAAAGAGAGTGGCTGTTCTATTATGTCCTGTATATGCATATTCTTCTTTTAAGTTTTACATGGTATCAGAGCTAGGGCCAAATCGAACAGCTCTCACGAAAGGAAAGATAAACGACAGAAGATGTCTGCACAACTTGTCTCTCTTCCACCTGAACCAATGATGTTTGGTACATAGACTATGGAGCATCCAATCATATGACTGGTCACAAACACTACTTCAACAGTTCGAGCGAAAAGGAATTTGGGTTTGAGATTTTGCTTGGTGATGATTAAGCTTATCATCCAAAAGGAGTTGGAACTATAAAATTTGAGAGGGAGTTTGGTAAACCCCTTCATCTTTCAAATGTCCTCTATGTTCTGGGACCAAAGAAGAATCTGGTCTGTCTTCGCCCTAGAAGACAAGGGTTATGAAGTTTCCTTCAAGGATTGAAGGGCTTACATTAAACCAAAAGGTCCGAATAAGGGATCTGAACAAGCCATTGGAGCAAGAAAGGACAAACTGTATAAATTGTAGTTTGACTCTCGCTATGCCCTTGCAAGCAGTAACAACACCAGAGACTGAGAGTTATGGCACAGGTGTGTGGCCCATCTTGGACATGGAGCTCTCAAAATTCTGGGCAAGATTGTGACAAGAATGCCCTCTTTCATCACATACCTCCATGAAGTGTGTAAGGGGTGTGCTCTAGGTAAATATGTAAGGGCACCCTTCCCCAAGAGCGATTCTAGGTCCAAGGGCATCCTGGATTTGATTCATATTGATATCTGTGGCCCCATGTCTTCATTGTCTATAGGAGGGAAGTTTAGATACTACATCACCTTCATAGATGACTTTTCTAGAAAAACTTGGATTTATTTCTTGACAGGAAAAAGCTCAGAAGAGGTGCTAAAGAGATTTTAGGAATTCAAAGTTTTTGTTGAAAATCAAACAGGTAAAAGGATAAAATCCCTCATATCCGATAATGGGGGGGAATACACATCGCATGCCTTCAAGAAATTTTGCACTGAAACCGGGATCAAAAGAGAGCTGACAATTCCTTATACCCCTCAGCAGAATGGGATTTCAGAGAGAAAGAATAGAGCCATTGTTGGTGCAGCAAAGGCAATGCTGCATGATCAAAATCTTCCTAAGTTCCTTTGGGCAGAAGCGTGTAACACTGCTCTGTATCTTCAAAACATAAGCCCTCATAAAGTGCTAGGAAATGTAATGCCTGAAGAAGCATTCACCGGGAAGAAACCAGACATCAATCATCTTCGCATCTTTGGCTGTATTGCCTACTACCATATTCCTGTTGAGAGAAGAACGAAGTTAGATCCTACAACAGAGAAGGGAATCTTGGTAGGATATAGTGAGACTTCCAAAGCCTACAGTGTAATGTTCCTGACTTGGCTAGTCTAGGAAACTCTGCTAATGCGTGTGTAGGATTAATTGTTTACAACATATAAATGAGCATTCAAATAATAATGGTGACAAAAGACTGCAAAGCTTATATTATGAAATCTCCATGGAGTACAAATGCCGAATGTGGCTGAATAAAATAAATCACTCGACTAGATCAATGACAAAAGGATCTTAATCGGAATACAATAGCAACTAAAACAATAATACCCGAAGAATGCTGTGGAATGCAATGGATGAGATGAAGAATTGCTACGGATATGACAACTTGTACGGCAACTGCTACAAGTTTGGAAAGTTCGCCCTGGTGGCTGTACCTCTCGGAAATACTTGGAAACTGTCCCAAACAATGCCCCCTACTTTGCCTCACAGTCCTGGTGACTGTCCGGACCTCAATTGGTGTATTTGGTCCCTGAATAGATCCCCTTGGGGGAAATGCGCCCCCTTTGCTCTGGAAAACTGTGCCCTAGTGATTCCACCGTTAGAATCAGCTGATGTGTGTCTCAAACTATTCGCCTAGGTCTACTAGGAAATGGGTCGGAAGGATTTCCCTAGATTTGAACTGACGATCGCTCAGGAACCCCGAACGTGTCCTCCCCAAGTGTCGTACTCCCAATGTTCGGAAAGTGTGCCCCAGATGATTCCTCTGTCGGAATCTGACAAGGAACCAGACAAAAGATGCGCCTTGCCTTCCTCTTAACTTGGTCAGAGGGGAATCTCTGAACTCTCCCTGAAAGGGACAAGTCGATCCACTGAACCTCTTCAGAAGTTGCGCCCTCTTCAGAAGTTGCGCCCTCACCCTAAATAAGTGCACCCTTACTGCTGGAACCTGTGTAACTACTGCTGAAGAATGATGGAAGACCTGTGTGATCTTCCTGGTGACTAGGGTGTGTCTCTCAACACTGAAATCAACCAACTGGTGTCTTCCTCCTGGAATCCACTGAACTATCTCTCCTGAGATGCGCCTCTCTCCTCAATGACAAGTCAAAATCTACATAATAATGAATTAGGTTGCTTTACCTTTTCTTTATAGCTTCCCGAAACCCTAATTCGCTGTTGACCTTTTCCCTCCAAGTGACTTTTACTTTATTTTATTATTCCTTGATTAAATCACTTAATTAATTAATTAATTAACCATTTTACCTCTAAAAAGTGATTTATCCATCCTTATGGCTTCTTCGACCACTGAAAGTCGCTTCTCATCATCTTATCCTGTAATGCTCTTCCTCCCGATTTCGATGAGCTATTATACTAAGAGGTTTCTCCAAGTAATATGCCCATTATGATCTTCTTAGTGAATTTAATTAAGATATGACCCATAATAACTCAAAATTACGAAAATCGTCGGAATGCAATGGAACCAAAGCCAAGCTGTGTTGAATGGATCTTGATGATGAACGATGCAAGTCGGGCCCGATAAAACCCCTCAATATCGCCCGAACTCTCTGTCATCCCTATCTGGCTACTTTGGTAGGCATAATACTCTGTAAGTCCAAAAATGGGGACATTACAGTCCTCCTTGCTAGAATATTGCTTGTCCTCAAGCAATAACTGAATCAATTTGCATATGATACCGGGGTCCCATATCCACTTGTGTGACACAAAGTTGACTCCCCTCAAGATGGGACCTCTCCAATTGCTCACCACGCATGACACCCAAATGCTCTTGATAAGTAGAATGATCAATGGCCAAAGAATCTCAGTCAACTCCCCAAGCAACCACTCTACTCGAAACTCAACTCCATCAAACACTGAACTACCAAGCACTCCAATCCCTTGATCCCATATCAAGATGTGAACTGCAATGCCCTGTGAAGTATAGTTCTGTAACATATCAACACCATGAGTCTCTTGCAAATAACACACGGCCTCAACCCGAAATGAGTCTCTCCCAAGGCTGCGAGGGAGTGCCCTCCCTCGAACCCGCTCCTGAATCGTGCTCCGAAGGGGAGCATTTTGAGGGAGCACGCTCCCTCTCTAAAAACTACGCTACCTGGTTTTTAAGGGAGCGTCCAGGGAGCGAACGCTCCCTGGACGGGAGCGAACGCTCCCTGGACGGGAGCGAATGCTCCCTGGATGCTCCCTTCGAAAAAAACGCTCCCCGAAAACGCTCCTTGAACCTGTGCGCGTGAGGAGGTAAAATTGGTGTTTTTTTTTTGTTTTTTGGGGAGAAATGAAGCAAGGGAAAGGTAGCCTAGGGTTAGGTAAGAGGTTAAAACACTCATTCACTCCCTTTTCTCTCATTCTACTTCTCATTTCATTCATTTCACTCATCTTTGCTAAGAGGGTTTTGACTCTTGAGAGGGTTCTTGCTAGTTCTTGAGGAGATTGAATCTTGGAAGGAATATTGAAGGCTCCCATAGGGAGATTGGAGAGCTTGGAAGAGAGATTGAACTTTGAAGACTACCATTTGTGAGAGCTTGGAAGGGAGATTGAAGGCTACCATAGTCATATTCAACCACCATTGGAGAGCTAAAGTGGTAGGCTCTTAAGCCCATTTTTCTTTCTTGTTTTTTTTATTTTATTTTTAAATGCACGTGTTGTAAACTAGTATATTATGCTATGTTGAATATTTGAATAATTTCTTCTCCCAATCTTTTCCATTTCTCCCCCATCATTCTATTGTAGGTAGCAACTTATTATCAAGGGCCAAGGTTCAACATTCATGATGTTGATGTCAATGTGGTATGCCATTTTGGTTCCATTTTTTATTATAATGATCGTGGTGGGAAATTCACGTCGAAATACCCATGATAGTGATGAAGAAATAGAAGTGGAAAACACATACCAAGGAGAGGAGGAAGGAATGGGAGGTGATGAAGACAATGAAAATGATAGTGATGGTCAGGATCACCAAAAATCCAAAGAGAGGTACACACCTCTATGGAAGTATGTCACAAAGCTTAGTGAAGGGAAAGGGGGTGGAACAGGGAAATTTATATGCCACCATTGTCATATAGAATACACAGGTTCCTATACCCGTGTGAGAAAGCATCTATGTGGGTTTATGTACTGGGATGAAGGTAAGAATATAGGAATCAAAGCCTGTGTGATTATCGATTCCAAAGATAGACTCAGATACCAAAGGGAAGAGGAGGTAGCACAAAACAAATCTAAAAGACCAAAGGGTGAACCTGAGAATGCACGAAGAATGTTCACTGGTCGAAGCGCATCCCCCCATGCTAGTGCATTCTCGTTTTCGTCTTCACCTAGAACACTATCAAAATTTCTTGACCAAGGTTGTAGAGATGATGTGGATGCAAAAGTTTATAGGTTTCTCTATGCATGTGGTATACCATTCAATGTTCTTCGCTCACCATATTGGCATGAAATGGTCCAAGCCATCAATGATACCCCTAAAGGTTATAGGAGCCCCGGGTATGACAAAGCTAGATCCTTAGGACTTGACAGGGAAAGAGCTAAAATCCAAGGTGCTCTAGGAAAATTTACAAATGAGTGGAACCTAAATGGGGTATCAATTGTATCTGATGGTTGGACAAATGTGAAAGGCAAGCCATTGATAAATATTCTTGGTGTGTCTAAGAGTGGTGTGATCTTCCTTTCAGCCCATGACTACTCAGATCGCTACAAAACAAGGATTAATATTGCAGATGCCTTGCTTAAAATCATTCAAGAGATTGGGCCCTACAATGTCATTCAAGTCATCACTGATAATGCTGCTAATTGTAAGGCAACAGGAGCAATCATTGAAGATAGGTACCCCAATATATTTTGGTCGGGGTGTTTGGTTCACACAATGAACCTTTTGATGCATGATATCATTAAAAGGAAGGACCATGATTATAGATGGATTGGTGCTTTGTACAAGAGAAGGAAGAAGATGATAAGATTTATTACCAATCATAGCATGGCCCACTACATTTTTCACAGTCACTCCAAGTTGGAGTTACTAAAGATTGCAAAGACCAGATTTGCTAGCTATTATCTCACCTTCAGGCGCTTGTTGAAGGTAAGAGTGGCATTGGCTAGTATGCCCTCGAGTGATTCATGGCAGGATCTAAAAGACAGGGCTACATCCGTATCTGAGAAAAGTGACTTTCAGGAGGTGGAGGACACAGTTATTGATGGCCATTTTTGGCAACAGGTTCGGTATATTCTGCAGTTCACCAAACCCATTTACATTATGATTCGGTTTGCAGATACAGATTGATCGGTGACTGGAGAGGTGTATGAGCAGATGGACAACATGCGAGGCCAAATCAAAGACCTTGTTGAATCGAAGGATGCGATCTTGTATGATCATATCCATAAACTTGTGGTCAAAAGGTGGGATAATTTGAATGTTCCACTCCATGCCCTGGCATATGTCCTACCCCAAAATATTATTCTTCATCTTGGTTGGCCTAACCAGCACCTGGGGGTGGGGAAAGGAGAAAACCACACACAAATCCAGAGGTGCAAAATGGATATATACTTGCATTGGACAAGTTGGTACCTGATGAAGAGGAGTGTGCTCAAGTACGAAGCGAATTGAGCAAATACATCAGTGAGCATGGAGTCTTTGGTAACTTGCATGTAACCAAAGATCGAGACAGGTTGGGTGCTATCGAATGGTGGAACATGTATGGCTCCCCTGCCAAAACTTTGCATAAATTGGCGGTGAAGGTGCTTTCTCAGGTCGTTAACACTTCTTCTGCGGAGAGGTGTTGGAGCACCTATAGCTTCATCCACAATCTAAAGAGAAACAACTTGAATGCAGACTAGGCAAAAAGCTTGGTTTATGTGCATTACATCTTGAGGTTGTTGTCGCATTACTGTGATGCAGAGGGGAATGCTTTTTGTAAAAGAGACATGACTTGGGGTAACAATCCAGAGGAGACTAATTTAGAGGATGGAACCATTGTTTTAGAGCGCTTGGAAGAGGAACTTTTGAGTGATCAAGATGGCGATCCGATCATATTCATGGAGGAGACATGCCACCCCCATCCACTACAAGGGTTCTAGATTCATCAGTTTTACCTTTATCTGCACAATGTCCATTGTTACGTGGGGGCCATTCAACTGTTGGTCGTGTTCCACGATCACTTCCACCTGTTCCTGCTCTTATTCAAAGATCACGGGAGAAGAAACTAGAAGTTTCTTGTGGCAAGAGGAAAACTTAGGGCATAGTACTTAGTAATTTCTAAGTTGCTACTATATACTAGATCTCTTTTTTTGTTTCATGTTTAGAAGTAGTCTCTAAAACTTAGTACTTTGTCTTGAGTCTTGAGTCTCGACTCTTTATTATGGCTTATTCTGTAAACAATGAAGTTATGAAGTTATGAACTTAAGAACATCATATGACAATTTACCTTTGAAGTTTGAAATTTGAATATTGAAGTTTGAAGTTTGAACTATTGACTGAAATTCTGAATCTTACAAGTTACAACTCTTTGGTAATGAATATGATCATTGATGCTCTAAAGTCTAGAGTCTAGAGACTAGACTATTTCATTTCGTGGTTGATGTTGGCTTTTACTGTTTTACAATCTATTGATGACAAATGTTTATGATTGATGTTATATGTGTACTAAATGGTTGATGCTTTAATGATCATCACTAATCAATTAGTTAAATGTACTAAATGGTTGATGCTTTAATGATCATCACTAATCAATTAGTTAAATGATCTTATATCTATGTTTTCATGTCTTTTGCAATTGATTCAACATTCTGCATGTTTTATATATATATATATATATGAACCGTCGAGACACCACTGTCGGCCCGATAGACATGAATTATTACAACTTTATTAAAGCAGAGGACAAAGGGGTCCATCATGCTTCCATTCGATTAACTATATTATGCTCTCCAATGGAATCTAGAGAGTCAGCATCACTATCATACAGATGGCTTGCAGGAGGTGATATATCATCATCAGCAAATGGAGGAAGTCCACTAAAAGATTCGTAGAAAGGTGACCCCATCATGCCAGGAATTAATTCTTCTGGTGGAATGCAAGTTCTGCCATAAAAATTTGATTTGATGAAATACTGGCGATCTTGACTGCTGCTTGCTGCTTCCATGAGATCACTGGTTTCAAAAGATAGATCAAACACGAACCATGCTTCATACTGAGCTGCTTCACATACTTCAGCATGAAACCAAATCTTGAAGGCTTCCCTGTCAGTTTGGTTAAAGAAATCTAAATCTCTGGGACAAAACTGCCACATTAGTAAATATAACCATCCTGACCATGAATAATAAAATTCTTTGAAATTATCACACTCAAATGTTATCCAGATACTGCCATCATGTTTGACCTGGTGCATAATGTTACAATAGTCTGTATATGATAAAAAAGGGCTTAATAGACTAATGTAGACTTGTCCTTGGTTAGGACCACCAGTCATAATGCCTCTGAACAAATCTCTTTGTTCTCTGAAGTAAGGTCCAAAGGAGATCAAACTACTAGTCATGTTTAACCATTCCTGCAGAATATTTGTACAGGCAGGACTATTCTTAATACAACAGGCAAGGCATTCAAAACATAGACAATATGTACAATGTTCACAAACCAAGATCCATTTGAATCTTGGTGGAGCTTCTCTGGCTATGGCATTTATGGAGGATGCCATATTATTAGCTTATGTTCTTTATGTGCAGGAGAAGCTTCTCTTGTTAACAGGTCTGGAAGACAATTTTCTTTCCCTGGTTTGTATTCTATAGTAAAGTCATATCCATCTAACCAGAGACTCCAACGCAGTATCCTGTTATTTCCCTGTTCCAGCAATCTGTGATTAGATAACATCCCTTTCATGTGTTTCAAATCTGTCCTAACAATAAAATGCACTGGCTTTAAAAACAATCTATATTTCTTGATACCGTTCTTTACTGCTAGGATCTCTTTATGAGATGAGGGATATTTAGACTCTGTATCACTGAAACAGCCAGAAGTATACATACATACTTCTTCTAATTTAGGTCCATTTTTCTGCATTAATATTGCAGCCCATGTTTCTTCAGAAGCATCCGTTTCAAGGACTAGTTTCATGGACATATCAGGAAGATGCAGACTAGGAAGGTGCTGGACCTTTTGCTTTATAATTTGGACAGCCTGTGTCATTTTATAATTCCAAGGGATAGTCTTACTTAATCTCTTTTGTAGGATGCGAACATCCTGAGCCTGATTTTCATAAAATTGACGAATATAGTTGAGACATCCTAGGAACCTTTGAAGCTGTTTGGTGTCCAAAATTTCATCTGGAAACTCTGCTAGTTTTTTCAAAACATGATCTTGTAACTCAACTCGTCCTTGTGATAGAATCATGCCAAGATATTCAATCTTTGTTTTAGTCCAACAGAGTTTAGGTTTGCTCAAAACCAACCCATGCTTATAAAGCAACTCATAAACAATCTCTAAATGATGTACATGTTGTTTAGTATCTACAGAACATACCAACAAATCATCTATGTACATAACAACAAAAGGAAGGTGCTTGAAAATATCATCCATGCGCTTTTGAAATTCTGATGGCGCATTTTTCAATCCAAATGGCATTACACGCCATTGATACTGTCCTTGTGGCACCACAAAACCTGTTTTGTATCTATCAGCTGGGATTATGCCTATCTGCCAGAAACCACTTTTCAAATCAAACTTACTAAAGACATTACACTTGCCAATCTTGGAGAATAATAATTCTTTGTTTGGCAATGGATATCTCAAAGGCAAAAGAGCTTCATTAAGGGCTCTGTAATTAATGACCATCCTTGGTTTACCTCTCTTTTGTTCAGAATGTTTATTCACATAAAAGGCAGGACAAGCCCAAGGACTTCTGCTAGGCTCAATGAGCTTTCTCTGCAACAATTCTTGGATTTCAGATTTGCAATATTCCAACTCAGTTGGAGACATATGGTTTGCAGAGGCCTTTTGAGGCCTATATATATATATATGCATCAAAATATATATTTTTTATGTATTATATAAAAACGCTCCCGCTCCCCGAAATTTTTGAAAATCGATGCTCCCACTCCCGCTCCCTGCTCCCAATAGCCTTGGTCTGTCCTACCAGACCATACCAAACCCAACACGACCCCCATCGACTGAACATGCTGCTGCCATAGTGAGGTACTACAAGACCTCAACCAATCACCATCCAGTGACGTGCTTTCCCCAATGTTGAAACTCAATGGAAAATCAAAGTGACTTCCCCCTGCAAAGGTTCGCTTGTCTCCATCAGTCAATGAAATGCCTAACCCTGTAATCCCAGGGTCCCATGCTAGTCTCTGATAGGGACCATCATGTTGATGCTGCTGTACTCTGATCATGACTGTCTGCTCAAAGTATCCATACTGGATCCTCCACTCCTGGATCCTCATAAGATGAAACAAACTATTGACCCAATGGACTCCCGGATCCCATGCCAAATTTGGAAGTTCATCACTTCCAATCCCCACTAACTGTTGGTGTGCCCTATTGGTAACTGTCGAAAGACCTCCACCCTCATCCCAATGAGAGTATGAATATGTAGCAACCTCTGAGATATCCTCTATCCCATGGCCCAGGATACTCTCCATCACGCCTAGGGCCTCAACTATCTGCCCATGATGATCCACCCCTATCCTGTTGTATGTAATCAAGACACTCCTGTCAGGTGGTCTCAGCCTACCAACTCTCCATGTCCCCTGCCATTGTCTAGCTCCCCCTGTGCTGTTGTCAATGATGAAAGTATCAGGAAAGGCTATCATAAATATCTGCAACCAACTATAGGACTGGAAAATATCATATGCTTTGGTCAATCCCAAGGACTTGACCAAAAGCTCATCCACCGACACCCATGGTAAATAATTGCCTGTACTCATCACTGAACACCAACCATCGGGTACAACAATAGGTATCTCCACCAACTGCGGGTCAATCATTCTCCATCCATCATCACTCATGCAACTACTGCTACGGTGAAGGTGATCTCCCAGATCTGTATACTGCTACAAGGGAGAGGAATCTCCATGCTCTACTAAGTACATCTCCTCCCTGCAATCCAGTGTGTCCCCCTGAATCCCACTGTACACCTCTGTATGTCTATGTGAACTACCACTCATCATTGTCTGCCCCTGCATACTCATGTGATCTCTTGTATAGACCTGCAACATCATAGATCCTGGGTGTACTACGGGGTCATCCTCTACATGAAGGTCATCTAATCCTGGAACACAAATGGAAGTGTCCTCATAACTACCCCTGGCTCTGGAATCCCCATGTGTATGTGTGTGCCCAACTGTCTCAACACCCCTCATGAAGGGTGGTCCTTGTGACCTACGGACATCCTCCTGCGTCTCCGGATCATATCTCTCCATACTCATCAGTGATCCTGGGTACTCCTCATGCTCCTCCCTCAACTGGTGCTCCACTGCTAAACCACCAGCATCCTCTCGCAATGTGGCTGAGGGATATATCCGACTCTCTGTTGAAATAGATGTAGTGGATCTCTGTCTAATTTCCTCAAGGAGCTCCTTTGATATGGACTCGGATTCCTGAAGGACTGTTTGTGTGCCTTCCAAGAATCTCTGTGTGCTCACCAACTCATGAGTGAGTCGGTCCACCTCAACCTCCTACTCCCTCAATGCCCTGTGATACATCTCGCCAACCTCCAATAGGTAATCCCTATCCATCAACAACTGCTGGTAGTCGGCCCTCATCACAATCACTCTCTCCTTGAGTGTATGGAAGTCATCAATGAAAAGTCCCCCATCTGAACTATCTTGTGCCATCGAGGCCCTCCAACAATAACCTGCCACCAATGCATGTGTATCATCAATGCATCTAATGGCTGCCTTGATCATGTCCTCACTAACTCTCAACTGTCCTGTCAAGTGTCATGACTCCTGGTCACAATCCTGCTGAGGTGCTACCTCATGCCTCTCACTGCTAGTGTCAATAATGGAATCCCCAACAACACACTCCTCAAAATATAAGGCACTGAACTGCTCACTGTCTCCTGTGCTACTGAGTCCTCCTGTATGCCACTGCACGCCATCACCAACTGCGACCCCATATGAATCGCACCATATCCTGTATGTGCAACTGTATCCTCCTGTGCACTCACCCTACTAATTTCATTTGCGCCTGGATCCCATGCAGATGTGTCCAGACACATGCTATGGTCATCCCGTCCAATAAGGAGTGCATCCTCATCACTGTAGATCGATCCTAGGAGTAAGTGTCCCAACAAGCTGTCGGTCTCCACAACCTGGTCCATCAATGGAATCTCCAAGGGTGGTGACTCACTCTCCTCATATTGATAGGTATGTGTAAGGTCAACCAACTCCAAGCCATACCTCTCCTCCTGGGTCTGCAGATTCATATGTCCCTTGTGTACAATCCCCACACAAGGCTCCTGTACCATATCAAGAATGCCATTGATATCCTCATGTGTTGTGGCTAGCATAGGTGACTAAGAAGATGAAAAACGTGGCTCGCTCATCATAGGAAGCTCATCATCCTCCATACATGACTTCCTGGAAGCCATGTCTACACCCATAGGTAGGTCATCCAACCTCCTAATCTCATCATGTCTAAGTGCCAACACATATGGATCCTCACAAGTGTCACCACTATGCTGAAGTGTTGAATCCTCAACATTGCCTGATGGGGAAGATGAAGGACATGCGCTATCATCCTGTCCATCCAACTGTCCCTCAGATGCGCAAGAGCCACTAGCCTTATCGGACTGCTCTAAATAGGCATCTATGGTTGCATTCACATGCATCTCCTCATCCTCACTGTCATAGTGCACCTCAACAATGTGCACCTTCCCTTTACCCCTGCATCTGTGATCTGGCTTCCAAGGCATTTTGCAACTGTAGCAAAGCTCCTTGCATCTAATGGGTGTAGGCTCCATCTGTGCTCCTATCAATCCACTAGCTGGTAATGATGTATCCACCTCCTTATCTGATTTTCCCCATAGGCTGGCATGAAAACCAGCTCTGATACCACTGTAATGTTCCTGACTTGGCTAGTCTAGGAAACTTTACTAATAAGTGTGTAGGATTAATTGTTTACAACATATAAATGAGCATTCAAATAATAATGTCGACAAAAGACTGCAAAGCTTATATTATGAAATCTCCGTGGAGTACAAATGACGAATGCGGCTGAATAAAATAAATCACTCGACTAGATCAATGACAAAAGGATCTTAACCGGAACACAATAGAAACTAAAACAATAATAACCGATACCCAAATAATGCTGTGGAATGCAATGGATGAGATGAAGAATTGCTGCGGATATGACAGCTCGTACGGTAACTGCTACAAGTCTGGAAAGTTTGCCCTGGTGGCTATACCTCTCGAAAATGCCTAGAAACTGTCCCAAACAATGCGCCCTGCTCTGCCTCATAGTCTTGGTGATTGTTCGGACCTCAATTGCTGTATCTAGTCCCCGGATGGATCCCCTTGGGGGAAATCTGCCCTGCTCTGCCTCACAGTCCTGGTGACTGTCCGGACCTCAACTGCTGTATTTGGTCCTCGGATGGATGCCCTTGGGGGAAATGCGCCCCCTCTGCTCTGGAAAACTGCACCCTAGTGATTCCACCGTCAGAATCGGCTGACGTGTGTCTCAAACTGATCGCCCAGGTCTAGTAGGAAATGGGTTGGAAGGATTTCCCCGGATATGAACTGATGATTGCTCGGGAACCCCGAATGTGTCCCCCCCAAGTGCCACACTCCCAATGTCCGGAAAGCACGCCCCAGATGATTCCTCCGTCAGAATCTAACGAGGAACTAGGAAAAAGATGCGCCTTGCCTTCCTCTTAACTGGGTCGGAGGGGAATTTCCGAACTCTCTCTAAAAGGGACAAGTCGATCCACTGAACCTCCTCAGAAGCTATGCCCTCACCCTGATAAGTGCGCCCTTGCTGCTGGAACCTGTGTAACTGCTGTTGAAGAATGATGGAAGACCTGCGTGATCTCCCTGGTGACTAAGGTGTGTCTCACAACACCGAAATCAACCAACTGGTGTCTTCCTCCTGGAATCCACTGAACTATCTCTCATGAGATGCGCCTCTCTCCTCAATGACAAGTCAAAATCTACATAATAATGAATTAGGTTGCTTTACCTTTCCTTTATAGCTTCCTGAAACCCTAATTCGCTGTTGACCTTTTCCCTCCAAGTGACTTTTACTTTATTTTATTATTCCTTGATTAAATCACTTAATTAATTAATTAACCATTTTACCTCTAAAAGGTGATTTATCCATCCTTATGGCTTCTCTGACCACTGAAAGTCACTTCTCATCATCTTATCCTGTAATGCTCTTCCTCCCGATTCCGATGAGCTATTACACTAAGAGGTTTCTCCAAGTAATATGCCCATTATGACCTTCTTAGTGAATTTAATTAAGATATGACCCATAATAACTCAAAATTACGGAAATCGTCGGAATGCAACGGAACCAAAGCCAAGCTGTGCGGAATGGATCCCGATGATGAACGATGCAAGTCGGGCCCAATAAAACCCCTCAATATCTCCCTAACTCTCTGTCATCCCTATCTAGCTACTCTGGTAGGCATAATACTCTGTAATGTAATAATGTCCAAAAATGGGGACATTACATACAGGATATACATTCCCTCCACCATGAAGACAGTAATACGTAGAGACATAAAATTTGAAGAAGAAAGCGCCCTCTGAAAATCATGTTAAGACAGGGACATTTCATAAACAGAAGTTCCCAATCCAGAAGAGGAACCCTCACCATAAAAGGCAGATCTACCCCCAGAGGGTCAACAAGAGGAAGAACAACCAACCCTCTCCAGGAAAAGGAAACCAAAGTGGGTCGAATAGTTGTTGAAGCCAATGAACAAGTAAAGTCTCCAAAGACCTCAGTCAGGACAAGCATACCTCCTCAGAGGTATTTAGGATATGCTGCTCTTATGAGTAGTATGATTGAATCCGAACCAACCTGCTTTGGAGAAGCTATTGAAGAGAAAGCATGGAGGGATTCTATGATGGAGGAGTATACCTCCATAATAAAGAATGATGTGTGGGAAATAGTACTCAGACCAAAGGACAAATCAATAGTCAACTTCAAATGGATATATAAGATAAAGCATGCAGCAGATGGAAGCATTGACAAATATAAGGCCAGATTTGTTGCTCGTGGTTTCTCTCAGAAAGGAGGAGTGGATTATGAAGAGACATTTGCCCCAATAGCTCGCTACACCTCCATTCGTGCAGTTATTTCTATTGTCACTCAGATGGGGTGGAAATCACATCAAATGGACGTTAAAACTGCATTTCTCAGTGGGAAGATTGAAGAGGAAGTCTATTTGGAACAACCACGGGGATTTGAAGACCATGACAGAGCAAGTCATGCATGTCGACTAAAGAAGACCTTGTATGGCCTCAAACAAGTACCTAGAGCTTGGTACTCCAGAATAAACAACTACTTACAAAGCATTAGATTTGTCAAGAGTGATGCCTGTTGCCATCCTTATACACAGTTGGGGTAACGTGGAAGAAACCTTCAATCCACTTGGTGTGTCCTTGGGGGCAAGTCTCGAGTCAAGGTGTTGTCACCTGATCCTCAACTCCTCTGTCTAGGCCAACTCCTAGCGAAGCCAAGGGGGGTAGTCCCTATAAAAATAATCTAAGGCTTTGTAACTAAGAAAGTAAAAAGCACTTAAGTCTAGGAGTTTATTGCTTGATAAAAACTTGATCAATTAACATTTAGCATTCATCATCATCATCATAAAGGACTTTGCTCATAAACATGCACAAATCAAAGGATACAAGATCTGCAAGATTGTAGCATAAAAGTTAGACAAGATGCATAAATGTAAATACTGCTCACATAAGATAAATAGATATACCAATTACCAGTGCCTTAAATAGAGTCGTGGGCAGTGTAGATCGAAAGTTTTATTAAGGTAAATTGATGTTTAGTTAGTGAAGAATGTGTGGCCCCTTTAGAGGCTAGCTCTTTGCTTGTAACTTGCAGAGAGTTTACCGAGACCCAAATGGTCTCACCAATAAACTCACTAAAAGTGCTGGATGTCCAAAACGGGTGGGAAGCCAGGTCCCGAGAGGGCTTGCCTTACTTTGCAGGTCACTTTTAGGCGTTTTCCTTACATCAAGCTAACTACTTCAGAGATTGTCTTAGTTAAACTACAAACAAAGTTCAATTACTTTGCAATGCTTTGAAAGATAGAAATCACACACCTTGCTTTGTAATTGAAGGACTTGCACAAATACTTGAAGAAATAGAAAGATTTGCAACACTTAGATTTAGTACCCTGCTTTGTAGTTGAAAAGATGAATCGCAAGATACCTTTTAGAATTTAAACAAGGTTGCAAGATTTATTGCTAAAGAAAGAGACTTGAAGCAAAATTGAACTAAGCATGCATGATAGATTTAAGATTCCTTTATTTAGCATGCATGAAATTATGAGTGTTTATTGTGTGTTTGATGTACTTGACTTGTGTGTTTGATTAAGAGATTTTAAACATGCATCAATCACAAGAAAGATAAACCAAACCAAGAACACAAATCCCCCTAATGGGGATGGAGTAATTGGGCACAAAAGGGCTCGCTTTTATTGCAACTATTATAGCAGAGAACAAAGGTTCTCTTTAAGCTTTTAGCTTTTTTAGAAAGAAGAAGGATCCTTATAACTGGATCATTTAAAGAAATACGAGAAATAAGAAGAAGAAAGGAAAACTTCGTTTGATAAAGTTAAAACCCCCCAGGGTGCCTCGAAAGTCTTGATTTCGCCAAAATTTGGCAGAATCTCCCCTTGGACCTGTTATTGCTGCAAGAAAACAACAAGCAAAGTAGGTTAGAAAGTGATGAAAGAAGTTTAAAACTATAAAAAAATTTATCGATTTTTTTTTTCAGAAAATTTTCGAAGGCAAAAATGAAAATTTTAGGACTTTTTAGACACCTTTTTACGAACCTAACCTAGGCTCTTCTAGTTGCTTATGTTTGCTGTTTTAAAACAACAAACATAGGGCATCTTAATAGCTTGATATTGAAATTAAAACAAAGCAATATATTGGTCTAATATCTAGGTGAAAATGGACCAAAAATTGCTTGAAAATGACTAGATCTACTTCTTTAAATTGACAAAATTATAACTAGATCTAGAAAGTAAATGCATGCAGCCTTTAGATATTAAAAATGAACTTTAAGACTGATCTAAGCAACATGCAACCAAATAAAATATATAAGGGAAATAAATTTATCAAATTTTGGAGTTTCCGCTTGAGCTTGGAACACTTGGGCTATGGGGTTCTCTTGATGAAGAGTAGAGGGAGCTTGATCTTTGAATCTCTTGGAAAATGATAGTTAAAGCAACAACTTGTCAATACTCCAAGCTTGAGGAACCTGCAACAATGTACTTCAATCCTGCAACAAATTTGTTAAAGGTCTTCCCTACACAACAATGCTCAAACATGCATGTTAGTTTAACCGAAAACGAAGCATGCAATGTAAAAGTTTATGAGATAAGGAAGAAACAAGATGAATCAAACTAGATTTATCTTATCCTACTATATGATAGCATACCTTCAAAGCCTTACAACTTAATCATAAAACTGAAATACAAGATACATGTTACCTCATGAAGAATATGGCACTAGATCAAAGCATCCACAAGATTTGAACTCCAAAGTCTTTATTATTCCAATGAAAGATTACAACAATAGTATAATGCTTTCCCAAGACTGAACTTAGTTTGAGGAGAGGTCGACCTTGCTTATATAGCAAAGGGAGGTGGTAACTCCAATGAGGAATGCGTATTAGGGTTTAGGAATGCGTGAGCTAAGAGGAGAGATGCATGAGTGAAGGGGAGATACGTGAGGTTTGAAGGGAGTGATGAGTGGAGTGGATAAGAGATATGTGGAGTGGAGGAGTAGTGGATAGGGAGTGAAGTGAGGTGGGAGTGGAGTGAGGGGGAATGAAGTGGGAGTTTAGGAAATGTGTGGGCCTTTGGGATGTGCGCCATTCATCTAGAATGCACTAACTAGGAATGTGGGGTCGAGTTCCCACATTGGGATCTCGCCCAATTCCACATCATCTCATGAAGTCGAGCTCATCTTTAGCTTAGCTCGCCTTAGGCTTCCAGTCAACTGGGGACATGAAAAAACATGTTTTTGACATGTTTCCCAGTTCTCTTAAAATTTAGTAAATGAATTTAATTACCCCTTTTTCGCAATTTTCGAGTAATTTTGATTTTTTAGTGATAATAATCACTTTTTGTCTCAAAAGATGGGATATAGGGGTTTACATGATAGTCTGGACTGGAAAACGACCATAAATATGGCATATGACAATGTTTGATGCCATATTTTTACAATTTATTGACTCAGAATTAAAAATTTCCATTTTTGCGGGAATTTAATTAATTCACTAAAACATTAAAAAAAAAACCTATCAAACCTAGCCACAATTTCCAAGTGATTCAATCAAGATGTTCTATGATGAGCTCATATACATTTAGACACTAGACATTTGATTTTCCATATGCCAAGACCTGATTGCCAACACATACTCTGGCTCTGGAGTCAGTCTTCTGAGCGAAAGAAACTTAGAAATTATTTAATCGCTCACAAAGGCAAGTAGAAAAAATAATTAACAAGTAAAAAAACACCCCAGAGTACATGCTCACTCCTAGGTCTTAGGTGGCCAATAGCCTTTTACAATATCTCATACTTAGGACTTTTATTACAACAGTGGAAATGCAGAAAAAGGTGGTCTTCCATAAGACCGACTAAATTCTAAACTCTGACATATGAGCAATGACTGCTCATTCTTTGGCAGTTCTTTAGGAAATCCAACTTGTGCAAACTGGTGGATAACATAGGCTCCATATGGGGATGTGTGCTTGATCCTTTTATAGAAAGGGAGAGCATGCGAGAATCCAGAATCTGTCCCTACATCACAAACATCTCGCCAAAAACAACATCAACGACACATGTATATGAAGACCAAGTGTAAATTGAAATTGCACAATTATTATACATGTAAAGATAAAATGAAAATGAACTATTATACATAAAGTATAAAAGAAGAAAGTGAACATAAATGAAATTTAAAAAATGTGGAGGAAAGGGTTAGAGATACGTTACAAAGGATGCCCCCATGGGCATCATATGTCATTATTGAGAAGTAATTTGAAAAGTTGTCTGCTCACTGGTAGCTTTAACCTTTCCATTGTCTGACTAGATGAAGTAAAAACTGCATGAATCAACCATGTCATGGATGAAGCAAGACCTCAGATGTCTGAATAATCCCTGTCCGGGATGACTTGTTGAAGATCCTTTTCCAAGTTTTATTAACTTGGCCCTTTTCTTGGGATCAAACCACCCAAGAAACATATGTTTGTTTTTATTCAACCAAACTTTGAAGTTTGGTAAGCCTTGTAAGTTTTTAATGAAGCTCTGCATTGGACTGTCATGGTGGAAGGCTAACCATTGCTCATAATGATTTGGAGTTTACAAACTGAAGCTATCTTCCAATTTCCCATTATCTGTCATTAAGTCATCTGTTGGTTGAGAGATTGAAATTGGAACTGGAACTGGGACTGGAACTATCAAGGAATCTGCTTCACTGTTTATTTCAAGATCATCATAATTGTCGGATATTTTCTCTGAAGGGATGGATTCCTTGGGAGGAGGGTGGGGAGTTGAATTATCCGGATTTCAATAACTTCAAACTCAATTTCCTTTATTTCCTCCTAATCAATTACCGACTCATCTATAGGCTTTTTTGAAATTTCTAGGTGAAATTCCTTCTCTTGCTCACCGTGAAGCTTTGGCTCTATAAGGTCTGAATGCTTAATATAAGCTTCTGCCTCTGCTAGGCGGGTTTCCATGGCCTTTAACTGCATTGCATGGACGAATTTCATGGCCTGAATGACATCTATAAATCTCTCATCAAAATTTGGTGAACCATCTGAACTGACTGTCTTTATAACTGTAGGTTCCTTCTCCTTCCATTTTTCCATGAAAGCATCAATCAACTCTTTGCAAATTTTGACTTGGTTATCCTTGAGCTTCGTGAACCAATCAAGATCATCATCGTCAAGGGACAAGATAAACAACTTCATTTGTATATCTTCATATAAGGAATTGGCGCACCATCTATTGAAGCAATGTGAAACTCAACATGACATCTAGCATCAATAATATTATTACTTTGAAAACAAGGCAAATTTTGTAAGGCATTTTCTGGAATTATATGTGGATAACCACTTATTGTAGAGAAATCAATAGGCCTATAAAGATCATCCATTTCTAAGCTAGACTTATTAGAAAAAGAAAGGTCTAACAGAAATGCACTAGGACCCAAAATTTATTAAGGATCCTACGAGAAGACAGCTTGGCTAACTTCCTCCAAAAACACCTTTGGGTTTAAGGATGAAGCTAAGCGAACCATGAGTTCCTCCTTGCAAAATACTTTGTCAAATTATTTTGAAGTGGAGTCGCCAAATGATCAAGTTTATTATAAACAAACAAGAAGCATCAAACAAAGCAAAAAGCAAAAAATAAAACAAGTCGTGTTCTGGGAATAGAAAGATTTATCTCCGGCAACGACGCCAAAAATATTGCCGTCCTTATACACACCTGGGGTAACGTGGAAGAAACCTTCAATCCACTTGGTGTGTCCTTGGGGGCAAGTTTCGAGTCAAGGTGTTGTCACCTGATCCTCAACTCCTCCGTCTAGGCCAACTCCTAGCGAAGCCAAGGGGGGTAGTCCCTATAAAAATAATCTAAGGCTTTGTAACTAAGAAAGTAAAAAGCACTTAAGTCTAGGAGTTTGTTGCTTGAAATAAAACTTGATCAATTAACATTTAGCATTCATCATCATCATCATAAAGTGCTTTGCTCATAAACATACATAAATCAAAGGATACAAGATCTGCAAGATTGTAGCATAAAAGTTAGACAAGATGCATAAATGTAAATACTGCTCACATAAGATAAATAGATATACCAATTACTAGTGCCTTAAATGGAGTCATGGGCAGTGTAGATTGAAAGTTTTATCAAGGTAAATTGATTTTCAGTTAGTGAAGAATGTGTGGCCCCTTTGGAGGCTAGCTCTTTGCTTGGAACTTGCGGAGAGTTTACCGAAACCTAAATGGTCTCACCAATAAACTCACTAAAAGTGTTGGATGTCCAAAACGGGTGGGAAGCCAGGTCCCGAGAGGGCCCGCCTTACTTCACAAGTCACTTTTAGGCGTTTTCCTTACATCAAGCTAACTACTTCAGAGATTGTCCTAGTTAAACTACAAACAAGGTTCAATTACTTTGCAATGCTTTGAAAGATAGAAATCACACACCCCGCTTTGTAATTGAAGGACTTGCACAAATACTTGAAGAAATAGAAAGATTTGCAACACTTAGATTTAGTACCCTGATTTGTAGTTGAAAAGATGAATTGCAAGATACCTTTTAGAATTTAAACAAGGTTGCAAGATTTATTGCTAAAGAAAGAGACTTGAAGCAAAACTGAGCTAAGCATCCATGATAGATTTAAGATTCCTTTAATTAGCATGCATGAAATTATGAGTGTTTATTGTGTGTTTGATGTACTTGACTTGTGTGTTTGATTACGAGATTTTAAACATGCATCAATCACAAGAAAGAGAAACCAAACCAAGAACACAAATCCCCCTAATGGGGATGGGGTAACTGGGCACAAAAGGGCCCGCTTTTATTGTAACTATTACAACAGAGAACAAAGGTTCTCTTTAAGCTTTTAGCTTTTTTAGAAAGAAAAAGAAATAAGAAGAAGAAAGGAAAACTTCGTTTGATGAAGTTAAAACCCCCCAGGGTGCCCCGGAAGTCTTTATTTCGCCAAAATTTGGCAGAATCTCCCCTTGGACCTGTTATTGCTGCAAGAAAACAAGCAGCAAAGTAAGTTAGAAAGTGATGAAAAGAAGTTTAAAACTATAAAAAAAATTATCAATTTTTTTCGGAAAATTTTCTAAGGCAAAAATGAAAATTTTAGTACTTTTTAGACACCTTTTTACGAACCTAGCCTAGGCTCTTCTAGTTGCTTATGTTTGCTGTTTTAAAACAGCAAACATAGGGCATCTAGATAGTTTGATATTGAAATTAAAACAAAGCAATAGATTGGTCTAAGATTTAGGTGAAAATGGACCAAAAATTGCTTGAAAATGACTAGATCTACTTCTTTAAATTGACAAAATTATAACTAGATCTAGAAAGTAAATGCATGCAGCCTTTAGATATTAAAAATGAACTTTAAGACTGATCTAAGCAATATGCAACCAAATAAAATAGATAAGGGAAAAAAAATTATCAAAATTTTGGAGTTTCCGCTTGAGCCTAGAACACTTGGGCTATGGGGTTCTCTTGATGAAGAGTAGAGGGAGCTTGATCTTTGAATCTCTTGGACAATGACGGTTGAAGCAACAACTTGTCAATCCTCCAAGCTTGAGGAACCTGCAACAATGTACTTCAATCCTGCAACAAATTTGTTAAAGGTCTTCCCTACACAACAATGCTCAAACATGCATGTTAGTTTAACCGAAAACGAAGCATGCAATGTAAAAGTTTATGAGATAAGGAAGAAACAAGATGAATCAAACTAGATTTATCTTATCCTACTATATGATAGCATACCTTCAAAGCCTTACAACTTAATCACAAAACTTAAATACAAGATACATGTTACCTCATGAAGAATATGGCACTAGATCAAAGCATCCACAAGATTTGAACTCCAAAGTCTTTATTATTCCAATGAAAGATTACAACAATAGTATAATGCTTTCCCAAGACTGAACTTAGTTTGAGGAGAGGTCGACCTTGCTTACATAGCAAAGGGAGGTGATGACTCTAATGAGGAATGCGCATTAGGGTTTAGGAATGCGTGAGCTAAGAGGAGAGATGCGTGAGTGAAGGGGAGATACGTGAGGTTTGAAGGGAGTGATGAGTGGAGTGGATAGGAGATATGTGGAGTGGAGAAGTAGTGGATAGGGAGTGAAGTGAGGTGGGAGTGGAGTGAGGGGGAATGAAGTGGGAGTTTAGGAAATGTGTGGGCCTTTGGGATGTGCGCCATTCATCTAGGATGCGCCAACTAGGAATGTGGGGTCGAGTTCCCACATTGGGATCTCCCCCAAATCCACATCACCTCATGAAGTCGAGCTCACCTTTAGCTTAGCTCGCCTTAGGCTTCTAGTCAATTGGGGACATGAAAAAACATGTTTTTGACATGTTCCCCAGTTCTCCTAGAATTTAGGAAATGAATTTAATTACCCCTTTTCCGTAATTTTCGAGTAATTTTGATTTTTTAGTGATAATAATCACTTTTTTGTCTTGAAAGATGGGAAATAGGGGTTTACATGATACTTTGGACTGGAAAAGGACCATAAATATGGCATCTGACAATGTTGGATGCCATATTTTTACAATTTATTGACTTAGAATTAAAAAATTCCATTTTTGCGGGAATTTAATTAATTCACTAAAACATTAAAAAAAAAACCTATCGAACCTAGCCGCAATTTCCAAGTGACTCAATCAAGATGTCCTAGTATGAGGTCATATACATTTAGACACTAGACATTGGATTTTCTATGCCAAGACTTGATTGCCAACACATACTCTGCCTCTGGAGTCAGTCTTCTGAGGGAAAAAACTTAGAAATTATTTAATCCCTCACGAAGGCAAGCCGAAAAAATAATTAACAAGTAAAAAAAACACTCCAGAGTACATGCTCACTCGTCTTAGGTGGCCAATAACCTTTTACAATATCTCATACTTAGGACTTTTATTACAATAGTGGAAATGCGGAAAAATGTGGTCTTTCATAAGATTGGCTGAACTCTGAACTATGACATATGAGCAATGATTGCTCATTCTTTGGCGGCTCTTCAGGAAATCTAGCTTGTGCAAACTGGTGGATAACAATGTCGATTCAAATCTATACATTCTCATAAGAAAAGGGGACATTCTCATTCTTGTACTTTATGTAAATGATCTCTTTCTAACAGGAGCAGAAACTCTAATCACAACTTTTAAGCAAGATTTTGCTGAAGAGTTTGAGATGAAAGATCTGGGCCTAATGCACTATTTTCTTGGGCTAGAGATCTGGCAACAAAAGGGATAATCTTTCCTTGGTCAAGGAAAGTATACAGTTGAGATTCTCAAAAGACTTGGGAAGGAGGACTGTAAACCCATGGCCACTCCCATGATTACTAACCTCAAGAAACTAAATTCCCCCAATTCAGAGAAGGTGAATCCTACCATTTATAAACAATTAATTGGATGCTTGATGTATTTGACTAATACTAGACCTGATATATGCTTTGCTGTCTATTGCCGTCCTTATACACACTTGCAAACGTGAGCTAAGTCCTGCTCACTTAGTGTGTCCTCAGAGGCACAATGCCTAGGTTCAAAGTCCACGCTGTCACTTTGACTTGAACCTCTTTCGTCTAGGCTAACTCCTAGGGAAGCCAAGGGGGGTAGACCCTAGTTACTAGATGAGATTAATATTTAATGTTCTAGGAGTTGGTTTTAATTGG
>JASDQU010100789.1:496146-527551 GCA_032191745.1 Picea mariana
GACCCAAACCAGAATTAACGATCGAGCTCTTAGTTATTATATTGCAAATGTGAAGTGTGAGAACTGAAAGTAACTTGCGGAATTGTAAAAGGTTGATTAATTGAGCCTTTATGAAACCAACGTTAGCATGCGCATGTGTAATATAAAGATTAGATAAACTTAAACTTGCATGCAATGGAAAATAACGATCTAATCTAAGCCACCACGAGCTCTAAGCTAGCATGTGTTATGAGATCTACTCTAGATTATTTTAAATTAAGCATGCATGTAGAAATCACGACTAATCTAGCTAAGCTTGCAACGTAAAGACTGAAAGGAAAGCAAGCCGCTTGGGTAGAACTCCTTCGGGCTTGCGTTTACAGTATTTTAGAGTAGATTGGGAGAAGAAAATGTTACCCAGTGAGAGGAGTTGTTTGGAGGATGTGTTGTGCATGTGATTTGGGCAGCATGCCCTCTTGTCCTGGTAAGAACCTGCAAAAATCAGCAAGCTATTGCTTGCTGATTTGAGCGGCAACACACTCAGAAAATGTTATGAAATCTTTGTTTTTAGGCAAAGATTTCGTGCATACAAGAACTAGAAAATTTAAAGACTTTAGGTTGACCTATCTAAGCATGTTAGCTACGGAAATGAAGAATGAGAGAAGGTGAACAATATCAGAAATAAATTGGAGTGTATGAAAATCTCAAAGGGAGACTCTTCCAAGAGGCACCCTAATGAAACCCTTGAAGTCCAACCTGCAAAAACTCACACAATAGCATGCATACAATGGATAATATGGAGGGTTAATCTAATAAAGTGAAATACTTGCACCCTATCTAGCCAACCACATATATAGATTCACAAGACTACTCTTTGCAAGATCTACTTAAATAAAATACTTTACCTAAGATCCATTCATGGAACCATTATATGAAATCAAAACGATTTTACCTCATATGTTTGTAAGAACACAAATACTTGTAGATCTTCCCAAAATCCTCCAAAGTATTTCTTTTTATTATCCAAATGGAAGAAGTTGTAGCAACTAATTGCTACAAGCTCTTCAAGAGCCACATCAATGAAGAAAAGTGACAATAATGATGAGAAAGGAAGAGAATAAGATGGTGAGAAAAGAGTAGCATAACAGTACCATAATGAAAGGTGATATATGAGGGAGTGAGAGGTCTCTTAAATAGCTTTAGAAGCTAAGGAGACCCCTCTTGGATCTTCAACAAGTGTCAAAGATCCAAGGGTGAAGACAACTCATTGGCAATACAAACCAATGAGATGAATGGCTTTTAGGGTGAGGGGAAAAGGAAAAAGATGAAGTAGAGAAAGAAGGAGAGGACAAAGCAGGGAAGAGGTAAGCGAAAATGGCAAGGAGATGGCCAAAGCATGGGTTGAGGGAAAGCTTCACGCTTTTATGGAAGACGTTTCCATCCCCCATAAGCTTTATCCAAAAATCAAAGTGAAAGTGAGCTTGGAGGAGGAAAGGCGTGAGTTTTCCAAAGAACAATGCGTGAGGTAAGGAGGAGTGTGTTGGCACACTCCTTAAAAGCAATCGAATGGTGAAAGGGAAAGGAGTACGTGGAGGAGAAGGGACCCACGCTCCAAGATTATAGAGAGTCTCCAAATCACAATGTGGAGTTTCCCAAAGTTACGTGAGGTGTACATATGAGTGGGAGGTACGTGATGGCAAGAGTTAGAGTATGTTGGGAGTGGGGTAGGAGAGTGGTAGACACATTCCTAAGTGGCATACGAATGGTGGAGGAGAGGCCACGAGTTAAAGGAGGGACCACGCTCTAACATACATTTATAATTGTTACGTGGGAGGTGCGTGAGGGGCACATGAGAGGGACGTGAAGGAGGACCCATGCTCTTAATCAAGTGAGAGTCCAAACTCCACGTGAGGGAAAAGGAGGAAGTAAACTTTAATTAAAGTGAGAGCTAAGATGAGGTGAGGGCGTGAGGTGTGGAGGGGACCACTAAATTAATTGAGTTATTAATCTTACGTGGGAGAAGAGGGACGTACCCTCATAAGGGGAAATAATTAAAATATAATTTTAATTAAATGTGGGTTTAAAAGGGTAAGTAAAGGGTTAGGATAGGTAGGTGGGGTCCTCTCATCATTATTTGCCACATATTTCATCTGATTTGGACCACTATTACAAAAATTACATTTTCCCATGTCCTGGGTTTGGCAATTAAAATTGCCGTTTTCCCGAAAAACTCCTAAGCGGACAAAAAACCTAGCAAAACTTGTCCGACTGAGTTGAAACTTGGTCCACGGGTTTAGGGGGTCTCATTAGCTTTCTTTTGAGTACAAATACCCCTATTGCAAATCCCAGGACCTAAGTTTTACATTAAATACCCAGAATTAATTAATTAATTAATTCGGAACCTTAAAAAAAACCTAGCTATACTTGATGGAATTCCGCGAAATTTCGCGTACTGTCTTACATGGTCATTTACAACATTCCTAAACACTAGCTACCTAGGAATGACTTCATTAGAACGCCTTTCACCACTTTGGACGATTTATTGGGTGGGAGTGAAAAAATCAAGGGAGATTAACCCGACTGGTTAGGTCACATTAACCTCCTGAGGATAAAAAACACTCAGCGAAAGGAACTCTCCTAATGAAGAAACCCTAAGGCAACTGACCTAACATGATCCATGTAGACCTATTACATTATAAACCTGCGCAGGGGTGCGGTAATCCCGCTTACTAAACTGTGTGCTGGAGCAAAAAATGCCCTGTAGAACCAAAAGTCTTTGACATGTTTGCATCTGATGATGCATATCTTCAAGGTATATGGAGTTGACCCCCTAGTCCAAGAGGCTGTCAACACTGTCAACACACTCAGTCAACACATGGTGGACCCAAGAGAGTACATTGGATTGCAACAAAACACATCTTGAGATATCTGAAGGGTACCATAGAATACGAGCTTCAGTATTTATAGGGAGACCAAGTGAAACTAGTGGGTTATTTCGATTCAAATTGGGCTGGAAGTACAGCTGATAGGAAGAGTACCTTTGGATGCTGCTTCATTTTGGGATTAGGCATGATCTCTTGGTACAACAGAAAACAAAGATCAGTTGCCCTCAATTCAGCAGAAGCCGAGTACATGGCAGCCAATCAAGCAAGTTGTGAGGCCATTTGGCTTCGGAAAATTCTGGTAGATCTTTTTGACACAAAGTTGGATCCCACTACAATATACTGTGATAATCAAATTTGTATTAAGTTATCTGAGAATCCAGTATTTCATGGTAGATCCAAACACATTGAAATCATATATCACTTCATCACGGATAGAGTACAGAAAGGGGCAGTAAAGCTTCAGTATGTCTCTACTAAAGAACAAGTTGTTGACATTCTTACCAATGGATTGCCAAAGGGAAAACTTGAGTATTTCTAAGAAAAATTGGGGGTTATAGAAAACCCTTTCCTCACTAAGAGGGAGTGTTAAAAAATATAGTGAGAATCAGTTTTCTAAGCTACAAAAAGTGAAAGCATAAGTTGTCCCAACAAGAAAATAAGTCCCAGCCATTGATCTAATGGTTGGGATCGTTTGACTAGGGCCCATATGAACTTTAGTTGAAGTTAAAGGGAAAACAAGGCAAAGATACCTAACATAGATAGAAAAGGGCTCGAGTGAGAGGAGTCGAGCAAGCTGGGCAAGGAGGAAGAGGAGCCCGTATGGCTCTGCACAATACGTACCAGGTGCGATCGATTAGGGTCTGATGAGATTTACAAAGGCATCAAAAGGAAAGGTTGAGTTAGGGTCATAACCATCCTAGCTAAGAGAAAATCGTTGTATTGTTTATCTCAGACGTACAGAGCAGTAAAAGGTATCCCGATTTGTACGACCAGAAGTAGTCTGTACCGTGCACAGAAGTACAGATTCGTACTCCAAACAAAAAGGGTTGTACGAGGCTTTGTTTGCATTGTATTTCAGTTTTTGAATCTAATAAAATTCCTTCATTTATCTTAAGAAAAGAGAGTGGTTGTTCTGTTATGTTTTGTATATGCATATTCTTCTTTTAAGTTTTACACTGCGAACAATAATGTGTAACTAATAACTAAAAAAGGTAGCAACAACCTCTCCGAACAATCGAAATGACAACAACAAGATCCTTCAATAATTCAAGATTACGTCAGGAATTAGGTAGGGTTTGACAACCTTAACCCTGATTTTTTCTTTTTGGGCAAATATGCCTTTCTACAAAGATTATTTCAGCAACAAGCTAATGACAATTCTTGCAAAGCTCTAATAATCCATGAAAATATTAAAGAGATGAAGAAACCTCAACTTGAACCAATGCCTTTCTTCCAATTCTCCCAAAAGATATTCAACGAAGCGTTTGGGAGACCAATTCCCCTCTTCCAATTATGCCTTTTAGCAAATGAGCATAGATCTCCTTTTATAGCTTTCCTCTCAACCACTTCAATGAAATATTATTTCTTTAGAAAGCCCTAGAATCCTCCAAATTGCCACTTGTCATCTTTCTATTCTATGAGATCCACTTAAAACATGTGTTTTCATGTCAAGACAACCCTAAACACCTCATTTTGCTCCAAGGAGTGGAGTGCTCCTCTTCTAGCATTGTAAACATCTTGTTTGATGGGATTGAATTGTTCCATATGTGCACATGTCCTCTCTAAAACTAAGTTGTCAACCCTAGGAGGGTCTCTCATCCTACTCTTCATTTGCAACCTGCCTCTATATTCTTTCAAGGTGGGGCATTCTCCAATCCATGGGTACATCTCCCTCCTTCAAGCTAACATTACCCCTTTACATCTTTGATCTTGCCCCAAATGATGAGTAGAATGATGTTCAAGCAAGATAGAGCAAGGTGCATAGCCTTGTAACATGTAATTGTCCCTCCTTCAAGCTAACATTACCCCTTTACATCTTTGATCTTGCCCCAAATGATGAGTAGAATGATGTTCAAGCAAGATAGAACAAGGTGCATAGCCTTGTAACATGTAATTGTCACCGAACTTCAAGGATTTTCTGTTGTGTTGGTGAGAGAAGAAATGTTGTTGATTGCAGCTTTAGGAGACATTCTCCAGATCGTTCTCCTCTAGACTGAGTTGAGATGTCTGTGAGAGAGCCCATGTGATGGTTGTGTCATACTCCTCCAGATTGAGTTGAGATGACGTGTGGTCTCTTGTCGTGCTCCTCTGGACTGAGTTGAGACGACTTGAGATGGTCTTTTGTCTGACTCCTATGGACTTAATTGAGTCGACATGAGATGGCTCTTCAGATGGTACTCCTATGGACTTAGTTGAGTTGATCTGTTGAGAGTGACGTCCCTGTGGTCGAGCACGGGTGGACGTGTCCCTAGTGGCTGAGCACTAGAGGATGTGTGGATCCCTTGCTATATTGTTTGAGAGTAAGATTTGTTGTAACCCTAATTGTGTAAAGGGTACAAGTCGGCCCCACCATGTAAAAGATAATTAATATTGTGTAAAGATTAATTATATTATTCAGTTGAAGAGGTCGGCCCTATTGTGCGAATAGACACATCCTTTTGATGTGCTAGGTCTTGTATAAATAGGAGTAGATCCCCATTGTGGATCTAACTCACTCGCACACTTGTAACATTCTCAAGACAAGTTGTACGGCTGAAGTGCGCACTTATCTTAGGCGCAAGTTTCTAGGTCAAGGAGCACCCTCTTGTGTGCTCTAGGGTTCATGGTGCGGGGGATCTTCTCTTGACTCCATAGCAAAGAATTGCTGGGTTTTTCCCTTGATTGAGAAGGGGTTTCCCAGGATAAGCTCTTGTGTTTTTGTGCATGGTTTTTCTTCTTGTGATCTTGGTTACTGTAGCACTTGTGTATGGTATTGCTGCATTGTTTATGGTTCAAGTACATGCTAAATTGAAATAAACTACATGTGCATGAGCCAAGCATTAAAATTCAACAAGAGAGCCCATGAAAATGAGGAATAAACCATGCATTTTTAGGTGGTAAGAATTGGCTCCATATGGGGATTGCACTTCCTTTATGGTTGCAAGATAACTCTAGAATCTCTGCATGTTGTAACTACAAGGTCAATCAAAGGGATGGGTGTTCATGATGTGATGGATAAAAAATTTCACATCCTCGTCACATCCTATAGAATGTTTTCAATTACAAAACTCGTGAATGCTCATCTAACTACACATTTTCAAGAGGCTTTACAAATAACGCATGAGCCCAAAATGCCAAAGAGAGCATAGCATAAAAGCAATCTACTGCTCGCAAACATTGAGCTTATTCTTCCTACTCTACCCTACAATAGGAAGATGCAATGCTAGGTGAAATCGAAGAGCCAATGCAGGCAACATATCATCTCATCAAAGACATGAGATTGTTCCTTGTGTTTGGTCATGAACCAAAACAAGGCTACATCAAACATCATGTAAGAATATGCTGGAACTTTGGTCATTGTGTGGTTGAAACATGATGTCAACTGTGGTCAAATGAAGAAATATGTGGATCATGTTACCCTTTCATATAGCATGAGGTATTTGATCCAGTTGGAGACCCTGCCCATGCAAGTTGTGTTAAGAGTGTGATGGTTATTGAGTCATGTTTTATTGTGTTAGATTGCAACGTCCTACTACATGATTGGAAGCGACTCAGAGGGCCCTAGAAGTAGAGACAATGACCAATGCACAAACAAAAAAAAACAACCTTCATTCTCCGCACTCGTTCCCCCCTAGGGTACTTTCCCAAGCACAACTCCTACTCCTACTATGCTATAATTGTGATGAAAAATATGCTCTAGGTCATTGGTGTAAAGAGCATAAATTGTTCCAAATTGATATGACCATTTAGGTCTTGATCGAAGACGTAACTATCGAAGAGACACCATAGTTATAGGTTGAAGACACCAACACTCCAACTCAGGTGGATATCGAACCTCCGTTCTCTCATGAAGTACCACTCGTCTCCTTGCATGCATTATCAAGCATTTCGGCTCCACAAACCTTGAGATTCACGGGTTACATCAAGCACCAGAAAGTTGTAATCCTAGTTGACAGTGGTAGTACTCACAATTTCATTCACAAGAGAGTGGCAGGAGAAACTCATTGTTTTGTACACCTAGTGCACCACTTTCAAATCATGATCAAATGGAGGTATGATGAAATGTGGGGGCAGGATGTGAAGATGTCAAACTCCAGATGGGAGACTATCAACTCAAAATTCATCTATTTGCCATCGATATGGGTGGGTGTGATATAATATTATGGGAAGAATGGCTTTTCACGTTGGGATCGGTCACCATGGATTTCAAAGAACTCTATGAGCTTCATTAAAGAGGGTCACATACACACCCTTCAAGGGCTTTAGGCAGGCTCTCCTGAAATAATCTACTCTCATTGTATGGAGAAGTTATTAAAGAAGGGCCACTCTGGCATTATTGCATAGTTTATTACCATATAGGTTATGGATAACCCGAAACAAGAAATTCACCTAGACTTGCAGCTAGTCCTTGACAAACATCATCAGGTCTTTGAGACACCAAAGGGCTTAACCCCCCTTTTGAGGAGAACATGATCATCGCACTCCCTTGATTCGAGGAAGTCAACAACCAAATGTATGTCCTTATAAACACCCTTTTGCACATAAGAATGAAAATATAAAATATCATTCATGAGTTGTTGGAGGTGAGGGTCATGCATCCTAGTACAATCCCTTACTCATAACCGATAGTCATGGCGTGAAAGAAGGAAGGCACTTGGTGCATGTGTCTTGACTTTTAGGCTCTCAATAAGTTGACGATCAAGGACAAATTTCCCATCCCAGTTATTGATGATCTCCTTGATGAACTTCATGGAGAAAAGTTTTTCACTAAGCTTGATCTATATTTAGGATACCACCAAATTAGGATGAAAGAGGTAGACATCCCAAAGACAACCTTCAGAACACACGAAGGTCATTATGAGTTTCTAGTGATGCCTTTTGGCCTTTGTAATGCTCCATCCACTTTCCAGAGCCTCATGAACAAGATTTTCAAACCCTTTTCATGCAATTTTGTGCTAGTCTTCTTCGATGATATCTTGATCTACAATAAAGCATGGAAATCACACATAGAGCATGTTGATAAGTCCTTGCAACTCTTGAGAGATAACCAATTATTTGTGAAATGCTCTAGATGTGCTTTTGGGGCTCTTGGGGTTGAATATTTGGGTCACATTGTAAGTTAGGAGGGAGTACAAGTTGATCCCAAGAAAGTGGTGGCTATGCAAGATTGGCCCCATCCCAAAACACTGAAGAGTTTGAGGGGATTCTTAGGACTTACAAACTACTATAGGAAATTTGTGAAAAATTATGGCAAAATTGCAACTCCCCTAAATTCACTCCTCAAAAAGAATGCCTTTGTTCGGAGTGAGGTAGCAGCCAAGCCTTCGCTGCTTTAAAGGATGTCATGTGCACTACTCCAGTATTAGCAGTGCCTGACTTTAATAAAGCTTTTGTTTTGGAATGTGATGCTTCAGAAAGAGGGAGTAGTATTGATGCAAGAAGGTTGCCCTTTGATATTCACCAGTAAACAATTATGTGACCACAATTTGGGAAAATCCACATATGAGAAGGAAATGATGGCTATCCTTCATGCAATGGAGACTTGGTGCCCATATCTGTAGTATACCTAGGGAGGTAATATGGGGTACCTAGGGAGGTACCCAATGGGAATGTGGTTATGTATTATTAATGGAGGCCATTCAATGTAAGGTGGATTAGGTCCACTATATTATTGAATAAGGCCCACTATGGCAATTAGATATATTAATGTAAGGGGACTTCTTAGAAGGTTCCGCTTCTAGAAGGTTCCTCCTCTAGAATGTTCTTAGGTGGTTGGTAGCACTATATAAAGGGGTTCAAACAATGTAAAGGGGAAGTCAAGTAGAAGTATTGTATTTGGAGTGTGTAGCTCATTAGGAGGTTGCCCCCTCGAAGAGGCAAGTGAACAGGAGAGGATCCCTTCCATATAGGATCTATTGTATGGTGTTGTCCTACCTCAAGGGTTTTCATTAATAAAGTGGGAGTTCTTCTATATTATTTTTGGATCTATTGTGGTGTTTTTGTATTTAGATATTTGGTACTTAACAAATGGTATTAGAGCACTTTCTTTAGCCACAAAAGGGGAATTTTTATTTTTGCAGATTTGTTTTTCAAAAAAAAAAAAAAAGAGGGCCTCAACACTCCAGACAATTCTTATAGTTTTCTATGTGGAATTTGCAGAAATTGATTGTAGATCTGAGCTCTTCTCGGAAAAACAACCAATTTAAAAAAAAATCATCTGAAACGAAGTCCGAGAAGTGAAGTTAAATCTATACTATTTTTTAGCATTTTTCCGTGGACGACCGCGTAATTTTGCTGATTTCTGTAGCACCTAGGGCTAAATTTGCCAAACAAATTACAGATTTGAGTTTCGCTTTCAAAAATAGCCATTTCAAGAATAAAATCATCTGAATCGGAGCTCCGGAAGTAAAGATATTGTCGATTTAAAATCGACCATTTCCTCGGGTCTTCGTGATGGCGACAGGATTGTAGAGCTCATAGCTTTTGACAGGGTGCTCAAATTGCTACCAGATCAGTTCCATTGGATAGAGGATTTTCAAAGCTTTCTTTTGGTATCTTATATGTGGTGTTTCCAATGGATATTCACTTTCAAATCCTCATGGACCTGCAACAAGATATGGAGGCCTTCCAGGCAAAATTTCAACGCGATATGTAAGCTATTGAAGAGATCAGACTTGCAGCGCATGAGAGATATATTAGGAATATCATGGACATTGACATCACAGGAGAATATACTCAAGAAATATATGCTTGGTATGATTACGAGGAAGATTGTGAGGATTGGTATAAGGATAGTTGTAATCTCTGGGATGATAACTATTTTTATCTGTTATTTACTGACTCTACTCCACCTTATGTAGAGCACATTATGGAGAGCAGTCAAGAGCTTTCTTTGAATACTTATTTTCAGTATTCTCCAGTACTAGTGTGTTATCCAGATGATTTTTTGGATATGGATGGATCTACATATTTGGATCCACATGATCAATGTAGCTCTTTGGAGCATCCTTTTCGGTTGGTTTTTGAGTTCCAATATCTTTAGTGTGGAGTTCACATGAGCACTTGGACATGGGACCCAAGTTTAGAGTGGCGGTTGGACTACTTCGACATGGTGGCTCGCATTTCTACATGGGACCTTGGTTCTCTAGCCTATTGCAGCACTATGGTCCACACTTATCCATGGGACCCTGGTATATGGTTGTGTTATCACACAATGTGTACTTGCCTAAAGCCCCGAGCAAGTAGATACGAGATTGGCGTAACAGGGGGTGACCTATCACTGTCACCTTAATAGGAAACCCCTTTCTATTTAGGAGTATATCAATGTACCCCAAGGGAGACATCCCCAGTGACCTGAGGGTTTGAGAAGGCTAAGGCAAGAAAGTTCCCCCCTCTCACAAGTCACTCAATTTCAAAGGTTCTTTGTGTCTTATAGAGATGAAGAAAAAGGTAAATGAGGTGTACCTGCCCATAACAAGACAACAATAGAAAAAGCATGCAAATTCAAGGTACCATATTATGTTAGTTCTTCATAAGACCATGAACCTTTAAGAAATAAGTAAGCTGATATAATACTGCGGCAAAGTGATTATCTATAACAACAATGAATGTTTTGTAACAGCCACAGTAATTATGCTTCAAAAATGCTTAAAAAAGACAAGATAACATAGGTCTAATTTGACAGAATGATAGCAACTTGTCAAACGCAAAGTTGGCAATGTCTAATCAACTTTTAATGTCACTTTTAAAGATGAATTTGCTGCTGTAAGATGGCTGTAGCAATCTTTTGCAACAGCAACAAGTTTGTTAGGGAGTTAGTCTGGTTTAAGGTTAGCAAAGGTTAGTAAAGGTTTCAAGGAAGGTTGTTTGAGAGTTGTTTGATCAAATCAAGCACCAAGGTGAGTAGATTAGTGCCTTTTAGGGTATATGGAGTCAACAATAGAAACAACAGATCTTAGAGCAGAATAGCAATGATAGTGCTTATCCAAAGGAGATGGAATGGATGGAAGAGGTGTTGGTAACCCAAGGCCTCAAACACCCAAGTCCTTGAGAGAAAATCGGCTAGAAAGTAAGAAGACTTAAGCCCTAGCGGTTTCTCTTTCCTTTAGACAAATTTGGAAGTAATATATGCAATAGGCAATTAGAGTAGGGCTACTAGAGTGCTAGTAAGTAGGGCTCTAGTAGCTACTTCTAAACAAGATGTACTTTGAGAAATTCAATAAGTGGAAGACTATAGAGAAAAAGATAATAACTTATGTTTCTCTCCTAGGGTTTTGAGCAAGCAATTTCATAATCTTTAACATGAACCAAGTAAAATTTACCACAAGCATTTAACATAAACAAATTGCAGATTTTCTACTTACTTCACCAAGAATAATCAAGCCCAACCCTAGTTGAAGATCCTCCACAATGAAAAATAGCCAAAATACACCAAGATTTGCCCCTCCAAGAAGTTGCGCACCACTTAGTTCAGCCAATAACCCTTAAAGAAGGTCGAATTTCAGACCACACACTTGTGTGATGAGAGATGATGATAAAAATGAGAGTCTTCTCTCTTATTTATACAATATCAATGACCTTTAATTACAATTAGGTCATAAAAACGATGACATGGCCAAATTACATTTAAAATCCAATTTTCACATAAATAACATTAATTAAACCCTAAAATTATATCCAAGGGTGACATCATGCCCTTCTAGGGTGACGTTAGGCCCCTAGGGTGGAACGTTAGGCCTTAAATGAAGAACGTTTGGCCTCCAAAGGCCCAGAATGCTGCCACACGTGCCAACTAGCACACAACTGCCCTCATAAGTGCAAACCCTAACTTTGGATGATGTTAGGGTCATAATGATGATGTCATGTGCTCTCAAGGGTCAACGTCCAGGTGGAAAGGCAAGAACCCCTTGGGTCTAGGCCTGCCAGAGTGTCTCGGGGGCAACGTCCTTCTTTCTTTCTGGTGCAAGCCTCTGGTATCTCTTTGCCCCTGGTTGGGGTCACAACATCCATTTGTGGGCTTTCAGCCCCATGGAGGTCCAAGCTAGTCATTCCCCCATATGTACTTGTCCACCAGGCAAAGTCCCGCAGCAACAACAAGTACGCCCTCCAGGGGCTCATAAGTCACAGGGATCCTAACAATGTCAATCACATCTAATAATCAAATTACCCAAACATGTGCATTAAACCCCCCCTTTACCCAGACAAATGCTCAAAGACGTTATGCAGTTTAACAAGTCAGGTTTGGAGAGGGTCATAGGATGTCCTATTGGGCTAATCCTCCTTAAGTTCGAGGTGTTTCCCAGGTGAGAGCCAATCTAGGTCATGTGTGTGTGAGGTGTCATGTAAGTGTGTGTGAGGTGACATGGGAAGTGTTTGGGCATAGGGTGGAGTGATAATAGGGAAATGTAGGTCTTTCCTGTGGGTGCCTCTGTAGAGGGCGAGCTGCACCTTATCATGGATGCCATTGTTTTCTAGCCCATTCAATGCCTTTTATTCTTAGTATTATTGCTTTTGCTTTTGTGCTTCAAGGGAAGAGCTGAGGGACTATCCTGGCTTGGTGACAGCGTTACCCACAAGCATTTCACGGAGACCAGAAGGCCGACTCATGATGAGACCTCGTTTCTCTTGGCTATGCCACCAAGAGCCACTACCCTGGTTTGGTGACCAGATAGATGGTAGTGTCATACCACTACATGCCCATGGTTCTAATAGTCTAGCTCAAGATGAGACCTCCTATCCACCAACTAAAACCTTGAGTGTTCATTTATCTTACGGGTTCCCTTTTTTTACTAAGAAGCCTTTTACTGCTTTCTCGGGAATCTCTGGGTGATACATCTCAAAGGTTTCATTTTGGCTTTTAACTCTTGCCAGCTACTTTTACCTCTGGGCCTTTAGCCCCTTCTTCCCACAAGGCAAGGTACAACCCTTCCTAGTGTGGCAAACCCAATGCCCGAACAAAGGTAGGGGGGAAAATGAGAGGAGTAAGGATGGAAAGTGGTAAGTATGGAGGGAATGGACGATGACCTTTCATAGACCCACCCAGTGGCAACCCATCCTAAAGGGGATCAACTTACTCGGGCATCATGTCACGTTCCTAGGTATGAGCAAGTCAAAGAGCATAATTTCCAAGCAAACGTTATGAAATGAAGGAGAATTCAGTGCAACATATTCAAGTGCTTCAATAATCAGAGTGACACATATCGTGATACCCGAACTCATTACCTCATGGAGCAAGACTTACTGCTACTTTAGGACCAGGCTGGTGGGATGGATACTGTTGTTGTTGATAGATGGGCTGCATTGAAGAAAAGATGGGCCCTCCGGGGCCATGCTCAAGTCATTCGACTCTCGACACTCTATGTCTAGGACCTGTGGGCCTCGAGACATGATCTCCTTAGTTATCCCTAGGATAGGGGATAACATCTGGCTCCAACTCGGGGACATGTGCTCACCGTAGAGCGCATGAGAATCTCAACATCTATCGTATGACCCACGCCTGCTAAATCTCAACAAAATATATCAGTAATCATCAGGGTGGTGATATCACCCCTCGCTCATATATGATATAGTGGAATAAAAGTAAGCATGCATATACACATAATGAAAGAATACAATATGAAGCTACACTACACTAGCATGATATGCAGACATTATATACAATGGATGCAAATGTCTAACTTACCTCTACTTACCTGTTGGTTGAATGCTAGGTGTAGTCAAATAACCAGTGAAACCATCCTAGCAATATCTCATAATACCTGCCTCTGTGCTTCATCATAAACCAAAACAATGATAAGTCAAGCACAAAAATAACATGAGTTAGAAAATGTATTGTATCATCGGAAATCGTAAAGTCTAGCTCATGGAGGCGGGAGGGAGGGACAAAATTATGCCAAGTCACACTCTTAGGAAAGTGCTCAATCCATCTCAAAAAGGGATCGTGAAAAATCAAAGGTTCAAAAGATTGACTCAAAGAGTCTGAAGGTTGGCTACCTTGGACATCTTCACATTCTGAGGTCTGGGAAGGGACTAGTAAGAACATAGAGGATGACTGACAATTTCTTAAGGGAAGGCTGAAAGACTGAGATAATAAATTTCTTCTTGAGGTATTCAACCTACCCTTGAATTCTAAAAGTAAGCTTTGCCTCAGAGAAAACTCAAGACAAGGGACATATTTTCCAACTGCATGCTTAGTGACATAGCGAGGCAAAGTAATCGATGGAGGTTGGAAAACCTTGTTACAAGTATCCTTCTTTGGGCAAGCAATGTCCTCACCTTTATCAAGATCTCAGCACAACTGTGGTTGATAATATTCTTCATAGAATAAATCCAAGTGCTCAAAGAAATACTCATCAAAATCTTCAAGGTATGACCGAAAATCATCAGGAGAATATTTTACTGGGTCATCCTTGGGTGCTTGGAAAACTTTTGTAATTATATCATCATCTTGTTGCCAAACGTAAAAATTATTAGGAATGTAATGTTCCCAAGCCAATTTTTTCGCTTGGGAACACTAGCTAACCACTGAATTAACTGTTTGTTTGTTTGTGTCACAACTCGACCACCGGTGCTCCACTGAAGTCTGTAGCAATGGAGAAGAAGTGTGCAAATTTCGTCAACCTGTCCACCACTACGAAAATACAGTCCTTACCTTGCGCCCTTGACAACCTTGTGATGAAGTCCATGGAGATGCTCTCCCATTTGTGCTTTGGGATGGGTAAGGGTTGCAATAGTCCTGCTGGGTGAGTGTGCTCATCCTTATTCTCTTGGAAAGTAGTGCATTCCTTGACATGATTCATCACATCCTCTTTGAGGTCCTTCCATGAGAACCTCTCCATTACTTGCCTGTATGTCTTGCCAATCCCTTGTGCCCTGCCATCGGTGAGTCATGACATGCCTGTAATATCTTGGCCTTGAAGGCCGATTCAGGAACCAGAAAGATTCGGCCCTTGTAATAGATAATGCCATTGATGACCCTGAAGTTATCATCCTGTATTTTCCCATCCATCACTTGACAAGCGAACTGATTTTTTGAGTATTCTATCACAAGGAGGTCCTTCCAATCAACTGATATATTTGTCATGGCATAGATTGATGGCCTCTCGGATAATGCATCTGCCACCACATTGTTTTCCCTTTGACGAATTCAATGTCAAAGTCATAGGCTTGTATCTTGTTGACCCATTTCTGTTGCCTTTCATTTATGTCCTTTTGCTCCAAGAAGTACTTAAGGTTGTTGTGGTCCGATTTCACCACAAATCTAGCACCGACCAAGTATTGCTTGAATTTGGCCAAGGCGTGCATGATGGCCAACATCTCTTTGTCGTAGATGGTGTAAAGTAACTCAGGTCCCCTGAGTTTTCGGCTCTCATAGGCAAGAGGGTGCCTATTCTGCATCAGTGCGGCCCCGATGCCTTCTCCTGAGGCATCACACTCTAGAGTGAAAGGTTGGCTGAAATCTGGTAAGGCCAAAACTGTGCATGTGCTCGTCACTTTTTTCATCTTGTCAAGTGTAAATTGGGCTTCCTCACTCCATTTGAAAGCTCCCTTCTTGGTCAAATCGGTCAGAGGTGCACAAAGTTGTGAGAACCCTTTGACAAACTTTCTGTAATAAATGCAAATGCTTAGGAATCCCCTCAACTCTGTAAGGGTTTTAGGAGTAGGCCACTCCATTATGGCTTGAATCTTCTCTTGATGCACCTGTACTCCTTTCACCCTAATAATATGTCCCAAGTAGAGGACCTCTGTCATTCCAAATTCACATTTGGATTCCTTGGCATACAATGATTGATCCCCCATGATAGTCAATATCTGGTCAACATGCCAAAGGTGTTCCTCCCACGTCTTTCTATAGATTGGTAAGTCATCAAAGAATAGAAGGAGATGCTTCCTCAATTGTTTGTTGAAGACATGGTTCATACATGACTGGAACGTGGCTGGGGCATTGGTTAGCCCAAAAGGCATCACCAAGAACTATAGTGGCCATAATGACACCTGAAAGCAGTTTTCAGAATGTCCTCCCTCATTTTGATTTGATGGTAACCAAAGCGTAGGTCAATCTTAGTGAAATAAACAACCCCATGGAGCTCATCCAATAGCTCATCAATCCTTGGAATTGGATACCTGTTTTTGATTGTCTTCTTGTTTAGTGCTCTGAAGTCAATGCACATGTGCATAGTTCCGTCCTTCTTTTTGACCAACACCACTGAAGATGCAAAAAGGCTAGAACTTGGTCTGATGTGCCCCATGTCCAAGAGCTCCGTGATTGTCTTTTCTATTTCATCCTTATACTTCTTTGGGTGTTTGTAAGGCATGGTGATGACTGGTTTTGCTCCTTCCTCCAACTCAATGATATGCTCAAATCCCTTGTCGGGTGGTACACCTGGTGGGATAGGTCCAAACACCTTACCGTGTTTGTCAATGATTTCTTGAATCTTTGGTGTGTAGTGAATTTTCCCCTTCTTGTCCACACGTGCTGAAATCTTGCACTCAACAACATACACGATCTCATCTCTCCTAAAAATGGCCTCCATCCTCTTGGTCGTGACTACCTTGGCTGAGTTACCTGTCATGCCTCTGAGGACCACCTTTCATCCACCCTCCTCTGTGAAAGACATTTCCATGGTCTTGTAGTTGGTAGTGATAGCCCCCAACGTACTGAGCCACTATACTCTAAGGATTATGTTTGTGTCCGGAGTCCGGACTATCCATCACATAAACATCCTGTACCAAATCATGTCTCCCCAATGTAAGCTTCATGCCTGGAATGTACTTGTTACAAGGCATGGTGCTTCCACTTGCTACCTCCACCTTGAATCCTTCAAATTCAACCGTGGGTATATGCCTCCTCTGTAGCAACACTGAGCCAATGAAGTTGTGAGAGGCTCCCCCATCAATCGACAGTGACACCTTTTGCCCCTGTAAGACCCCTGTCATTCTGAAGGTGTTGTACTTGGGCACCCCACTGATGGATGCCAAAGTAGCTCTCTCTTCTGCCGTACTATCATGACCTGTAGCCTCCTCCTTTGCAATTTCGGTGGTGTCTGCCACTATGTTCTGGATGTGGCTGAAATCCTCATCCTCTTCATTGTCAGATGTCACCTCTATGTAATGCACTTGGCCACAACCCATGCATTTGTGGGATGGGTTCCATGGCTCCTTGCATGTGTAGCATAGCTGCTTCCTCCTTAATTCTCTTCTAGTATTCTCGTCCATCCTACCTCTTCCCCTGTCAAACCCCCTTGGGTCACGTCCCCCTGGGTTCACTGGAGGTCTTTGGTCTCTTCCCCCCGTGTTAAGAGGTGGTCTAGGCACAATTTAGGCTTTGCAGTTGGTCCTAGGTCTTCGTCCTCCAGATAGCATTCTGTAGGTTGGTAGGCTTAAAAGTCTTTACCCATCCCTTCAAGTGTTCCATCAACCCCTCAGTGAAGAGCATCACGAGTCTGGTCTATGACACATCCTGCACCATGACTGCTAGCCTCTCGAATTCCTCAATGTACACCTCTGGTGCTCCTGTTTGTTTGAGCTGTGTGAGCTCCCGAAAATGTAACTCAGGATCCCCCTGGTCAAACCTGTCAATGAGTCTCTGAGTAAACTCTGTGTATGCCACTATCTGATTGTGGCCCAGTGTGGTCAATCCATGATACCACCAATCATGAGCCTTGCCATCCAAATACATGGTGGAAAACTTGATGGCCTCCATCTCCCTCATAGGGTTAAGCTGCAGATAAGTGTCTAGTTTTTGTACCCATGCCTGTGCAGTCATCTTGGCCGATCCATCAAAGTAGGGAATCTCCATCTTCCTAGCCCTGCGCTCAAACTCATAGCTTCTCCTATGGTTCGGCCTAGGTTTGTTTCTGAATTTGAGTTGACAGTACTGATCTAGGGTCATCTGCCTCTGAATTGTCATACTCAAATCGTTGTACTCCCCGGTACATTGCACCATCTGCTCAACAAAGTCATCCATGGGGTCATGCTGTGTAAGTTCATCTGTGAACGTGGGCAAGTACGGTCTAGGAGTAGTCCTGCTACCTATCTGTCCATCTGGTGCTCCCTCTCCATGGCTCCCCTCAGAATAATGATAGGGAATATGCTCTGAATGATACCTGTTCCCTCCATGAGATCCACCTGTTTCCCTGTTGTCATATGCCTTTGGACCTTTCCCTTTGTGACTCATGTCCATCAACATTGATGTTATCTTTGTCTGGTTTTCATCTACCTTCCTCAAGGTCTCAGCTATCACGACCTGGTCCCTATGGTGTGTTTCCTGAGTTTCTTGTATGTAGGTGACCAATTTACTTTTTGTCTGGTTTATGGACTTGTGGAACTCTTGTGCCAAGAATGCTAAGCCCTGTGGCTCGACGTCATCACCTGAACCCTCCATCTTGGCTTCTGTTTCACTTGTCTGTTTCTTCCTTCGGCCCATATAGATACCACTGAACTTCTGCATGCGCTAATCCTCACAGGATGGGAGGATCAGAGCTCTGATACCACTGTAATGTTCCCAAGCCAATTTTTTTTGCTTGGGAACACTAGCTAACCACTGAATTAACTGTTTGTTTGTTTGTGCATGCGGGTTGGCCTCTTAGATTTCAGCCTTAGGGTTATTTTCAGTTATTCAACACAATTCCTGAAGATATACTCAATACTATGCAAGATATAATCAATACACAAGATATGGAACTCCAAAGCACATATCTGACCTTTTTATTAGGAAGAGCAAGAACCTGATACAATATAGAAGCATATCTGGAATAACATCAGATGGCTTCAAGATAAAATATATGAGCTGCTACAAAATGCTCCCGATAATACCCAACAAGCCTCCAAAGGCTGAATATAAGATGAAAGACCAAATACAAAAGATGCTAGGGTTACGTCCAACCCCCCTAGCTGCTGGCACGTTCTGCTGGATGGATGAAAAGGCCAAGGTTTTGGCCCAGCTGAAGACCTCCAAGTGATGCCAAACTCCACCAAATGATAGATCAGGGCAAGGGAAATCCCTCCCTGAAGTATGAAGCCCAAATGTCGAGTCTTTCTCCTCCAACTGTCGAAACCCTAATCAAGACTGTGCCCTCTTGAAACCCTGAAGTGCCAATAATTCGGCTTGGATGAAGGAAGCCTCCAAAACTCTTGAAACTCTCTAGGATGATAGATCAGGCTGCCACAAGTCACCTGGAGAAGTCTCACAATCAGATCTGAGGTATAACCCCCTAGATCTGAGAATATCTGAATCACCAATATGCCCTCCTTCTCTCAAAGCCGTCCCAAATCTGTAGCTAATAATCTGGCTGAAGTAACTCCTCCAAAATACCTCCAAACCGATGAGCAAGGTCCTGCAAGCAAAACCCAAGTGCTAGAATGTCTCAAGGCTCTCTCACAATGCTGGATCAAACTTCTCCTTATGCAATGATGCGCCCCTATTGGAAAACCCTGAATGGTATGGCCCTCCTGCCCTCCTGGATCGATGATAGAACTTGTGATGAGTGTAGAATGGTGTGGGTGGAGTATTTCATCCTCAAGACCAAGCTTGGAACAAGGTGAGTGGAATCTTTCACCACTGAGTTGTTCTCTAGGGTTTGTAATCTCAAAACCCTCAAAACTGTGTGCTCAAGAGCTCGACAAGCAAATACCAAATATCCAAGAAGAGTGAAAGGTGCGCCCTAGCCTTTCCTTTATACTTCCATCCTATTTCCCCGTTGAGTTAGTTTAACCCCTGGGTTCAACTCCTAACTCAACCTCCAACGTTCTATTTCTTCATTGAATTACTTTTTATCCTTTTTCCTTTTTCCCAAGTCATCTTCAAAATAGAACATTGAGTTAGCTGACCTTTCCCCATGCTGTATGAGACTATGGTCTAGTGGGGATGTCTAGACCACTATGTCTTCCCGAACCTCTTCATCAAGAGGTGGGGGACATTACAAGGAAGATCACATGATTGTTGTAAAAGGCAACATTCAAAGATATCCTTTCATATCATAAATGGGATTCTCATCTGAACCAATCACATCCCACTTACGTCTTCCAACATGTATGAACTCATCAAAATTATCAACCATGTCACTACCTTTGTCATAACATGAAGGATTTAAAGCATCGAAGGGATCCTCTAATACTTCTTCACTTTCCAAATCATAAAATAAAGCATAATCAAAATTTTGGGAAGGGAAATAACTTACTATGTTTACTTCTTTGCCTGTTGTGCAGGAGCGTCAATGGCTTGGATGACTTCATCAAATGGAAGAGGGTTCAGTACATCATCCCCAATAGTCATCTCTTTAATCATCTTTTTGCCTTCATCAAAAAATGAAGGGCCTAGCTCTTCTAAGGGTTCCTTTACTTCTTCACCTTCTGAATCATAGAACAAAGTGTCATCAAAAACCTGGAAGGGAAAATGACTAACCTCATCCTCTTGTTTTTGTGCAGGAGGAATAGGATCTCGGGTCGCTTCATCAGAGGGGGGAGCACACAACAATACTTCATCGTCATGTTGGATATCTTCAGGCTCTCGCTCTTTAACCAGGTCTTCATTATTCTTGGTAGAAACATGAGTAAATTCTTGCTCTTCCTTATGGGATTGGTAACCTTCATTAGGATCCTTCTCCTCAACCTCTTGTTGGTCGATGACTAAGTAAGCTATCTAAGCATGTGCATCAAAGATCACTATATCAAACAATTAATTGCTCAAAGACACTATGTGACTTGTCAAGCTTGAATATGGGAGGGTTGACGAGGTGTCCTATTGGGTAGATCTTGCCCTAGGTCAAGGAGAGTTTCCAAGAGATCCCTCTCTAAGCCATGTAAAGTGGATGAAGTGGTTGGGGTCAAGACTCAATGGTTATAGGGCTCATGACATACAAGGTGTTGTAGTGTCTCATTCATGGGTGCCTTTGTAGAGGGTGTGTGGTACCTTTGTCCACAATGCACTTTTTCCAAGCCCATCAATTGCCTTTTATCTTTCTTTGTATTTTCTTTCAATATAGCATAAGGAGAGGTTGAAGGTCACTGCCTTGGCGTGGTGACCAGATGATGTCAATGTCACCCACAAACACCTAGTGAAAATGAGAAGGTTGGCTCGTGATGAGACCCCCTTTCTCTCAGCCATGCAACTGAGAGCCATTACCCTGGTTTGGTGACCAGATGATGGCAATGTCATACCACTAGATATTCATGGACGTGATAGGTCGGCTCGTGATGAGACCTCCTATCCTTCAACTAACCTTTTAAGCATTCTTTATTATATTGTGGGTCCCCTTTACTCAAAGATAAGCGTTTCATTGCTTTCTTGGGTGATCCTTGGGCGAAGCATCTGGAAGGTTTATACAAGGCTTTTATCTTTTACCCAACATCAACCTCTCTGGGCCTTCAACCCCTTCTTCCCATAGAGTGAGGGACAACTCCTTCTTGGGTCAATGCACCCTAAAAATCCCAAGAGATAAGGAAATGGAGGGGAATAATGATGGAAAGTGGTAAGTATGGTTAGGAACAATACGATGGCTCTTTAAGGGAGTTCCTAGTAGCAAACCCATCCCCAAGGAAGACCGCTTACTAGGGCAGAATGTCAACCACCAAGGTGAAGTAGGGCATAAGGCATATTGTCCAAGCATATATTATGAAATCTAGAGCAATCTAAGATGCAACATACTCAACTGGCTTAAATATTGAAATGATGCTCACCATAATACTGACTTGTACCTCATGGAGCAAGGCCCATTGCCTTTCGGAAGCCAGTTGATGTGGTCTATGCCATCTACAAATCTGTGACCATCTGTGGTGGTGAGTGGGTCTTCCATCTGTGCAAAAGGGTACTGCTAGCCATGTAGTCTCTTGACACTCCATATCTGCAACCTGAGGGCCTTGAGACATAATCTCCTTAGTTATCCACAAAATGGGGATAACCGGTGATTGCAAATAATCCTAGAGTGATCTATTGAATATCCAATCTCTCCAAAGCAAATCGAACTTGTCTTCCTCAACTGGTGCGCCCAACCTACTAGAAACCCTCACTGGTGCGCCCTCCTTGCCAAACTAATGGCTGAAGTAACTCTGATCTGATGTAGAATGGCGAGGGAGGAATCTTTCACCACCGAGCTGATCTCTAGGGTTTGTTCAGTCAAAACCCTCAAAACCTCCAAGTGCATGGGCTCTCTAGCAAGAAGCCAGGCATCAAAATGATAAACAACATAATGAGAGAATAGAGGCCCCTATCTCTCTTTTACACCCCGTGTTCACCTTTTCTCTCCAAGTGACTTTTACTTTATTTTATTATTTCTTAATTAAATCACTTAATTAATTAATTAACCATTTTACCTCTAAAAAGTGATTTATCCATCCTTATGGCTTTTCTGGCCACTAAAAGTCACTTCTCATCATCTTATCCTGTAGTGCTCTTCTTCCCGATACCGATGAGCTATTACACTAAGAGTTTTCTCCAAGTAATATGCCCAATATGACCTTAGTGAATTTAATTAAAATATAACCCATAATAACTCAAAATTATGGAAATCGTCGGAATGCAACGGAACCAAAGCCAAGCTGTGCGGAATAGATCCTGATGATGAAATATGATGAACGATGCAATACGGGCCCAATAAAACCCCTCAATATCTCCTGAACTCGCTGTCACACCCCTCTGGCTACTTTGGTCATCATAACACTCTGTAATATAATAATGCCCAAAAATGGGGACATTACAGCATTTCCTTCAAAGGCTTCTTTTCTTTCTCATTAGGTGACAGATTGGAGGAGAGGACTTAATTTCAATGGCTGGTGGGCTCTTAACAACGGAATTAACTGAAGGAACAATGGGGCAGAAACAGGCAATGGAGGATTCTTTGGGTTGCTGGGCCAATTTAGAATTCCAGATGTAGGTCTAACATGGTGTTCTTCCCATCCATCATTTGCATGCATTGGCTGAGGTTGTTCAGGAACATCAACAATACTTGGGTGAGGTTGCAGAGGGGTGTTTGCAGGTGCAAAAGGCTGGGGAAAGGCTTGTTGACCTCCTAGAATAATGTGCCCAGTTTGTACCAGCTGATTGAACTCATCCAAGTTAGCATCAAAGTGCATTGAAAATCTGATTCTCTTGTTTGTCCCTTCTTGCCAAACAATGTTTGGCCTTCTTACTTGTCCCTTCCTACCTCCCTGGAGCCTCTGCTGAAAAAGCTCGTCTAAAATCATATGCAAAAGTCATTCTTTATTCTACAATCATGAAATACGTAACAATTATTAACTGTATGCAAATCAAGAAAGATAAGACTTTCACTAAATGTTCGTTAAATATGGTTTAACAATAACTCAGATTTGAGAAAGAGAGGCTTAGAATAAGGAAGGGATGCTGGATGATACAAAGGTTAACCAAGCATGGATTTGGATTTAGTGCTGAGTTTTTTTAAATGATTTCAATTCATAACAAGGCTTTGACCCTATAAATTTATCTGCTTGCATGGACAGTATAGCACAAAATCAATGAATAAGGTGAAAGGTAACTCTGTATAGTTCAGCTGAAAGCTCTGTTTGAGACAAGACTCTTTACAACTTGGTATAATGCCCAGATTTGAAGTACAAGTCCTTTTTTTTTGTGCTACTCTTCAAAGAGCAAACATCCCAATGCAATATTTTGCATTCATCTTTTCTTAGAAGATATGGCAATGAATTATATACAGGATAAAGTTGAAAATATACCTTGAGTGGAAAACAGAGTCATAGCTTCATATATATCTCAAACACTCATGTAACTATTCACTGAGTGGTATATCCCTTTGCAAAACAGAGTATTGACAATGGTTCTGAGGATGGCAAAGTTTATGCAGCAATGACCCAATACAAATAATCATCCCTTATACAAAATGCCAAGGCAAGGTAAGAACACATTTTCGTATAGGGTACCCATCAACAGGAAATACCAAATTATAATTGCATTTCTTCTCTCTTATGGAACATGGATTCATTATCAATTTTTGAATCGGGGGAATTTTTTGCAATTTCGAATTTAAAAAAAAATAAAAATGAGTGATAACCCAACAACCAAGTGGTGAATGCGTGGAAGATGGGACAGTGTGCTCGTAAGGCAATGGCTTCAACTAAGACACATAGCTATGCTCAATATGAACTGAAGAATGCATGGAAGGGTAAGCTGAAAGCAAATTGAATTCAACAGAGCTAAAGTAAACCATTTAACAATGAACAATAGTTACAATTTACAAGAGCCACATTCTCTATCTACACCAGCAATAGGCCACATACCGTCACTTATGGAGCTTGAAGTTCCTTTCAATTTTGTATTACAACACCTTCCAACAATTCGAATTTATCCCGCCAGAAATTTCGTTATCAAACCTCAAATACCAACGGAGTTGCTTTCAAGTTCATTGCTTGAGAAGAAGGGTTTTCTCTGGTTGCAAACCAACTCAAGAATGCAAGAAAGCTCTCATAACCCTAACATTCTCCAAGGTAACTCTACAAACTAGCCTGCCACCACATTAAATACGTTGCTCTGTCGCCTTGATTGCAAGGAGCTCACCACATTTACTATTTCTCAATACATGTGGCCACTATAATGTAATACCAAAACATACAACCATTGCCTAATGTGTTATAATCATAAATCATACCTTACACAAACGTTAAAACATGCCACATAGTATATATATCCTTATATTTACTTTGCTATAAATATCACACAAACCTTCAATATATGACTTTTTGAAATCCCTCAATAATGCCTGTTATCGCACAAGTTGTAGGTTGGGCAAAACCCGACCCAACCACTAAATGGTGACAACTAAGAGGTCACCTACCCACTGTCACCTTAAGCAAGTGTCCCTGTCACTTTAGAGGTGAGGTAGTCACCTCAAGGGGGAATCCCGGTGACCCTAGGGGGAAAGAGATGGAGAAAGATGAAGATGGAGATGAAGTCCCTAGAGGTCAAGTGTAAATGGTATGAAATGGTTGGAATGAAGTCTTGGGAAGGTCAAAGGGTTGCCAAGTATGTTGAGTAGTCTACAAATGGTGAAATACCTGCCCGAGACACAAGAAAAACTACTTTGCAATGATGTATGTTAGTTGGATCAACAAGTTAAGATTGCTGTCCCTAATTTGCAGCACTAGATAACAGTATATATCAACAATAATATGGTACTATAAGCTGCACAATAAATGCTAGAGATCAAGTAGAAGATACAGGAGAAAGACTAGTTAATGACTAGCTAAACTCAAGATGAAAACCAATATTCGAGCAAGAAAAGATAAGGCTATTGTGAATACTTGTTTGCAGCAAATTATATCAGCCTTATGGCTGTAACATTTAATGTATTACAGCAAGAAAATCAGCCATTGAAAACCTTGCAAACTTTGCCAATAAATGCGCTAGACTAAGAAGAATAAGTATGCAAATTTTGAGTGAATTCCAATGGTTGATTAGGGAGTTATTAAGTAAATGATTTCGGGTTTCTGCAGCCCTAATGGCCGAAGATGCAATTTTATAACAGCAGCAATAAGTATCCCCTTGATGAGGACACCGTAGTGGCTGTGAGGTGCCCAAGGCACAAGGAACACAATCCAAGTTGCAAGAAGTAAAAATTACAAGAAATCATGTTTCCTAATGCAATATTTTGTTTCACCAATGCAAGACTAGTGCCTTTAGTTATGGGTTAATGGGCTCAAAAAGAAAGAGCTAGGGTTACTAAATCCTTGGGGGTGTAAACCCTCTTACTTCCTAAGGCAAGTAGCTTTTCTAGGGTTTGAAGACGAGGGGTGTAAATCCCCTTACTTCCTCAACTAAACCCTTGCAAAAAAACTTTAAAAGCTTAACAATTATGGTGGAAACTAGGATAGGGGTGTATATCCTTATACTCCCTATCTAGCTTTGGCCAAAACAACCTTATCTTGAATTACAAATGATAATGACAAGGTAAAGAGACCATACCATTCAAGAAAAAACATTAGCATGCCAAAGTAAACCTCCACAAAAGCAAGAGAATGACCTCCTAGAGATAGCGCACCATCATCATCATCAAAACATAACCAAAAAGCATTATTTCATAGCACAAGAGACAAAATACTCCCAAGTGTAGCGAAAATTTCAGACCAATACTTCTCACAAGAGGGAGAGTTATGATAAAATGAGATCTTATGATCTCTTATTTATACAAAATGTCACCAAGGTAACTTGTCCACATAATTAGGGGTAAACCACAAGACTAAGGGTCAACAACCCTAATCTTGCCCCCTTAACAAAGTAATATTAAACAATTCATCTAAAATTCACTTTTGCCCATAAGAGAACCCTAATTTTAGAAGGACGTCACACCTTTAGGGGACGTTTTGACATTAGGAGCAAGTCGTTGGTGTAGGAAGAGGGTGGCTAGCCTTGCCAAAGTTACATGTCAAGTGTCCAAGTTACTTCCTTCATGGTCAAAGCCCAATTCTCCTCAAAACGTCCAAGTGCCAATGCATCAACCACACCACCAAACCCTAACCCCCCCTAGGTGACGTCATGTCTCTAGAAATGATGTTTTGCCTCTCCTAGGCAAAACGTTTGGCATGTGGGGGCTAGGTTATGTCATCCAAGTCATCTCTTAGGCCTTCCAAGTTTGATTTTTTTCATCCGGCATGCGGACCCTTGGCATCCACCCGTGCGTTTCAAGCCCCATGGAAGCCCAAGCTAGGCTTGTTCTTCCAAAACTGTCCACCAACTAGGTCCTGCAAAGACAAATAAGCACGCCCTCCAAGTATCTCAAGTCATAACATCATGATTGTTGTTGATTGCAACTTCACAAGACATCCTCCAGATCGTTCTCCCCTGGACTGAGTTGAGACATATGTGAGAGATAGCCCAAGTGTTCTGTGTGCCCATGTGATGGGTGTGCGTCAGACTTTGGATTGAGTTGTTATGACGTGTGGTCTCTTGTCTACTCCTTTGGACTGAGTTGAGATGACTTGAGATGGTCTCTTGCCTTGTACTCCTCTGGACTGAGTTGAGTCGGCTTGAGATGGTCTCCTGCCACTCCTATGGACTTAGTTGAGTTGGCTTGAGATGGTGCTCCAGATGGTACTCCTGTGGACTCGGTTGAGTGATTTGTTGAGTGTAACGTCCCCGTGGCTGAGCACAGGTGGACGTGTCCCTAGTGGTTGAGCACTAGAGGATGAGAGAGATCCTTGCTATATTGTCTGAGAGTAAGATTTACTTGTAACCCTAATTATGTTGTGAAGGGTGCAAATCAGCCCCACCATGTGAAAGATAATTAATATTGTGTAATGATTAAATATATTATTGAGTTAATGAGGTCGGCCCTATTGTGCCAATAGACACACCTTTTGCTGTGTCAGTTCTTGTATAAATAAAGGTGAATCCCCATCGAGGATCACACACTCTCACTTGTCAACTCAGAATTTCAGCAAGTGCATGTATGACTGAAGTGTGCACTTCTCTTGGGCGCTAGGTTCTAGGTTTTTGTAAGCACCCTCTTGTGTGCTAAGGTCTATGGTGTGGGGGGACTTCTCTTGAGAATATAGCAAAGGATTGTTGGGTTTTTCCTTTGTTTTAGAAGGGTTTTCCCAGGATATTTCTTGTGTTCTTGTGTATGGTTATTCTTCTTGTGATCTTGGTTATTACAACACTTGTGTATGGTGTTGCTGCATTTGTTTATGGTTCAAGTACATGCTAAATGAAATAAACTACATGTGCATGGGTTAAGCATTAAAATTCAACAATGATAAGTGAATCCAATCAATAAATGAGCCACCTAAACATGTGCATCAAAGATCACTATATCAAACAATTAAGTGCTCAAAGACATTATGCGACTTCTCAAGCTTGAATATGGGAGGGTTGACGAGGTGTCCTATTGGGTAGATCTTGCCCTAGGTCAAGGAGAGTTTCCAAGAGATCCCTCTCTACGCCATGTAAAGTGGGTGAAGTGGTTGGGGTAAAGACTCAATGGGCATAGGGCTATGACATTCAAGAGGTCGTAGTGTTTCATTCATGGGTACTTTCGTAGAGGGTGTGTGGTACCTTCATTTGCAATTGCACTTTTTCCAAGCCCATTATTTTGCCATTCTTTCTTTCTTTCATAAATTTAAGGAAAAGTTGAAGGCCACTGCCCTGGCGTGGTGTCCAGATAATGGCAGTGTCACCCACAAATACCTAGTGGAAATGAGAAGGCTGTCTCGTGATGAGACCCCCTTTCTCTCAACCATGCAACTGAGAGCCATAACCTTGGCTTGGTGACTAGATGATGGTAATGTCATACCACTAGATATTCATGGACATGATAGGTTGGCTCGTGATGAGACCTCCTATCCTCCAACTAACCTTTTAAGCATTCTTAATCATATTTCTTGTGGGTCCCCCTTTTCTCAAGGATAAGCGTTTCATTGCTTTCTTGGGTGATCCCTGGGCATAGAATCTAGAAGGTTTATATATAGGCTTTTATCTTTTACCCAACATCAATCCCTCTGGGCCTTCAACCCCTACCGATAGAATGAGGGACAACTCCTTCTTGGGTCAATACACCCTAAAATCCCAAGAGATAAGGAAATGGGGGGGGATAGTGATGGAAAGTGGTAAGTATGGTTGGAAACAATACGATGGCTCTTCAAGGGAGTTCCTAGTAGCAAACCCATACCCAAGGAAGACCACTTACTAGGGCAGAATGTCAACCACCAAGGTGAAGCAGGGCAAAAGGCATAATGCCCAAGCATATATCATGAAATCTAAAGCAATCTAAGATACAACATACTTAAATGTCTTAAATATTGAAACGATGCTCACCATAATACTGACTTGTACCTCATGGAGCAAGGCTCACTGCGTTCTGGAAGCCAACTGATGTGGTGGATACAATCTGAAAATCTGCGACCTCTGTGGTGGTGAGAAGTGTCTCCATTTGTGCAAAAGGATACTGTTGGTCATGTAGTCTCTCGACACTCCATATCTGCAACCTGAGGGCCTTGAGACATAATCTCCTTAGTTATCCACAAAATGGGGATAACAATGCCTAAATTGTGTTCACAATGCCCTGCATTGAAACTCATGCCAAATATTCATGCTTGTATATAGAACATATAATGAGAATTGCTGAATGGTATATGTATAATCATAACTCCATCAAGATTTTAGAATAACTCTTCATCAATGGGTATGAATTATTGCCCAAACATGTCACATATATAAAATCATATTGTTTCAATCCAATAGATAACTTTCCTAGTGTGATCCCTGCCTAACCTAGGCAAAGTGAAGTAAAATGTGCAACTTTTTAGACTTGCAATCATTTTGGGCCATATATTGGGTCAACAAAAAGAACTTGTGAGTAAGTTAGTTTCAAGCTTTGGAGAATAAGGTATCTTCTTTGTGTAAGTGGTGGTTTTATATTTGTACAACTTCTATGTGTGGTTACATGTTCTAGGTGCACCATTAGAGGTTTTATTTGCAGGATTATGGATGATAGAGACAATATTAGGACCATATAAAGGAACAAATACCTTAATGGAAAGGACTAAAGTTGTAGGTTGCTTCCCTACTTTTAGTATCCTTTTGTGTTGCTTACCTCCAAGATAAAAACATTATGCAATCTACATCAATCGATTAGGTGTATTTGTAGATAGTCTTTGGCAGGGGCCATCCTACAATATTGCCTTGAGTAGCGGATCTAGATTGACCCTCTCCACCACAAGATTGTAGATCTAACCACCGAATTAGGGTTGTTATATGGCACAACAGTTTGGTTGCTTATAGTCCCCTAATCTTCTTTCAGAATGTTCTCTGAAATTGCATGTATAACTCCATAGCTCAAACGAATAAGGCACTGGTCTCCGTTTCATCCATTACCACCAAAACCATTTTTAATCACCCTTTCATTTTTGTTCGTAGTTGCTGAGTTCTCTTTACTCCCATTCATACTACACAAAGTGAACATCGTAACCCATAGGGAAGTCCCGCTAGGCTAGGAACCTATTCCTCAGTTTAAACTGAAGAAGAGAGGTAGTGAGGTGACATTGGCCAACCTCTTAGTTCTCTATAGGTTAGTGCCTATCTTTGGACTTTAATCTAAAGGTGCTAGTTTGTGAGGTAACACAGATCACCATTTTTTTCATAGGAGAGGAGATTGAGATCACTAGCACTTATACTTATTTGGTGGTACAATTCTTAGGGCCTCGCTTCAGCTTGTGGCATGCTCTTTAGCCTTGGGTCAACAAGGGGCACGGATCCTTAGTCGTCCTTGAGAGACTGTGTTTTCAGCATCACTTTCACGACGTTCCATCCAAGCTTCCCCTCATGGATACCCTTGTCCAACGCATTGTACTTTATGGCTCAAAGGTCTGGGGGCCTTATTTGCTAGAGGCTGATTGTGCTTCAGTCAAGTGAGTGCAAACCCTTCTCCTTCAATGCATCATCAAATGCAAGCAGACAGTGCCACAACACATCATTCTTGCAGAGTACCATGCCCAATGCTTCCGACTTGAGACTGTGTTCAACCTTGTTTCCCTTAAGCATCGCATTCGAAGTTTAGCCAACTCGAAAATGGGTTGGGATTAGTATCTATACTTGGCCTATTGTTCTTTGAAGTCCCTTGCTCTATCTAGCCCCCCTAGTCGTCCCAAGTGTTGGTTTGTAGGGTCTCAGATCTTTTAGAGTCGGTTGGTATTTCAATAGATCGTCTTCCCCTATTCAGATATTCCTTAGATGTGTTGATGATTGCAGCTATGTGAGACATTCTCTAGCTTACAAACCCGAGAGATGTTGATCATTGCAGCTATGTGAGACAATTCTCCAGCTTACTGTTGGCAATTTCAGTTAACAGAAAGCAAACTAGCGTATACTTGTCATTGATGGCAAGTACAGTTGTGGTTGCAGTGATGACAATAGCAATGAATAGCAGCGCAGCAATTATCGGGAGGAGAAGAGTCAGTGACCGTAGGATCTTATTCAAATTTCCCGAAAGAACAATAGCCGTCAGATCTGCAGAAGTTGCAAGGGAGATAAATTCATCGGAGAATCGGGGATCGCGAGTTCAAAGTGCAAAGAACACTTGACAACGAAAACCCCGAAATCGCGATATGCAATTTCGCGATTTGATCGCAGCCATTAAATTAAGAAGTAATCTGGACCGTCTATTCGTATGGACGCGTGGCAGCCAGGAGGCCTTATCGGAATTTCGGGGATCGAGATTTCATAATGCAAAGAATACAATGACAACGAAAACCCCGATTTCGCGATATGCGAAATCCCGACTGAATCTGAACCGTCAGATCAACATATGATCTAGACCATTGATCCAACTCACGTCGGTAGACCACGTCACCCAGGGACACGTGGCACAATCAGAGGATGACAGGTGTCA
>JASDQU010100790.1:79647-95434 GCA_032191745.1 Picea mariana
TATGAGGGAAATGTATTGCGGCTATGTATGTTGGCGAGTATTGTATTCTGGGAGAGGAGACTATGAGAGAAAGAAGAGGAAGTTACAGCGGGTTTTGTTGTAGGTTGTATCCCTTCATTTTGCTGGATAATAATAAAAGGACCTGGTAATTTCTCTAGTGGAGGTAGCCCACACTAGGTGAACCACGTAAATATGTGTCTCTCTTGTATTATGTATCTTTTGTGTTTTGTTTCCGCATTTGTTTTTATTTTATTGCTCCGCGGTCTTGTTTTTCTAACAAAGTCTATTGTCCTAGCTCGTGGACATGTGAATTTTATCAAGCAGGGATTTCAGATACACCCTTCGACGGAAATTTCTCTGGAAGAGTTGGAAGACTGCAAAGGTTAGAGTCCCAAAATGTCGAAGTCCTGAAGTGAACGAGAACCATCCACTCAAATATAGATTAAGTCATGACCGTCGATTTGTTTGAAGCCTCTGGATAAATCCAAGATCGTCCATCCAACGAAAGATTAAATATTGACCATCCAATCTATTAGTGAATATAGTATACGCACTTCAATGAAGTGTAATCCTGGAGGATTAAATTACTACAGAGGTCGGAAGTCCCGAAGGACGAAGTACCCAAGAACCTGGTTCCAACATCAGTCACGTAATAAGGTAAAGAAGCTAAAGGGGATAGAAGTAAATAATCCCTTAGACATTTGAATATGGTCCCATGTAGAATAATAAGGGAGAAAGGGGAAAAGACCTAATAGAATAATGTGTGAAATAGATAATCATGTTCTTTTGAGCCCACGGTCACAAAGGGAAGTGTATTGAAGGAAGCGCATCTCTGCGGAATTTGAATTTGGAAATCAACAATCCAGATTAAATCACATATAGGTGTTGATGCACAAAAGTGCAACATGGAATCCTTGCATGCAAATTGGTTGCAATTCCTTATTAATTATATATATTTAATAATAAGTAAATAGGTGGGACCCCGTTATGTGAATAATGATGAAGGAGGCCTTGTATTTTTATGCGCCCATGTCTATTTTGCAAAAATGACTCTACAATTTTAAAAATTTGAAACCACATTCCAAGCAAAATGGGTGAATGATAGGTTTATTGGTGATTTAATTTAAAGAGGAAAGGGAAAATATGTTGTTTTAATGAGCATCTTGGTTGATTCTTGTTGCACATATATTTTAACTGTTGATTCAAACACCAAGCATGGGCCATATATAGTTATGGCATATTGCACTTATGATTTCTTGTTATTATCACGCACCATTGTTAAAGTTTATAAGGTGGCAATCCTTACGTAGCAAAGAATGTGGGACATAATATGTGTTTTGTGCTAAGTGTTAAGCATGCACATAAAACTTAAACTTTATGGAAGGTGGAAAATTCAACTTTGTATTGAATTGTTGTTTCGAAAACATAGTGGATTATGTGCAGGAGGTATTGGGTGTGCTCGTACTTGGATATGGTTGATGGAATTAATGAATGAAATGACGTGCGATTACTGCACGTCACTCTAACCCTACCTCGAGGTCACCAACCTCACTTTCTTCACAATTGTGTTGGTTTCTTTGGCTAGTGTTGCCTCCGTTTTTCTTGGCCTTGGAAAGAATAGTTCTTCTTATTGGTTTTCTGGCATTTTTTATATAGGTATGATGGTTGTCACCTCTTCATTCATGAAATATAGCTCCACTCAGAATAAAATCATGAGGTTGGCTCTTATATGTACTTGCAGACTATATTTTCTTCAAAAGTGTAAATGGTTGTATGTGGGTATCATGACTGTGTGAATTGATTTTCAGTGGAAGTTCCTCCCTGTTGACATTTAAATCTTTCAAGTTGATGATAGTGTTCGAATATCCTTTCTGTTCGATTATGTGATTGATTTATGTCCAGAATGAATACGACTTATGTGCTATAACTGTTGGCAAATTGTATGGCAATTTGTTTTGGGTTTCACTCATCTCTAGTCATTAAAATTTAAGGGTTTTGTCTCTGTGAAACACAAGAACAATTGTTTTTCTTAAACACTACTATCCAGTCTTTAGAAGACTCATAGTCCATTCAAATTACCTTTCAATTGTTTGTGAGTATATGGGTGTATTTACTTTGCGTCCACCATGAAATTCTATGGAAAATATGTTGTGATAAGAGATGGTTAAATGGTTTTTTTTACAAACCCCTTGTGAAGGTTTTTCCTTTGTGTTCACCTAGAACTAGGTTCTTTCATTGATATATGTATTTTAAGGGATTCAAATTCGGTTTTGATGTATTTTATAAGTGATTAACCTGACAATGGGAAGATTGGATACTTGCCTTAATTCTTGTTTCGATTATTGATTATCCATGGGCATTTTGTCAAGTTTGAACACTGTATAACGTTAAAATAAATAGCACCAGGTTACATCAAGTTTCGAAAACCAGTTTGACAACAAGTATTAAGGTTTTGATGATGGAGCTATGTGATGTTCTAAGTCTTCCATGTGTTCTTGATGTAGTCTAGTTTTAATTATTTAAATCACTCTGCTAATAGTTTTTTATAAAAACAACTCTACTAATAAAAAGAAAAGGAAGTCGAAATAAAAGTGGTACAGTTGATAGTCCTGGAACATTCCTGGGGATTTTATATTGGGTATTAAAAGAAATGTTGTGTATTGGATTTAAATTATTAAATAGAGAAAAGTTTTGGTAATTCTTTTATTGATGGTGATGGAATTTTTTGGATATTATTGCATATAATAGAATAGTAATCGTCTTTTTTCCCTTTCATTATACTCGTTTTCTCTCATTATAATCCCCTCGCCTTCCCAACTACATTTTAAACATTCCTTGTTCTATTATTATGAAATTTAAATTCATTTTGAAAAGAGAGAGGATTAATAACAAAAGATAAAAGACTAAGCTGATGACTGGTGTTTGAAAGTTGGATATGGATACAGTTTTTGTTACTTCTACATTTTCTTGAACAATATTCGTTGGTCTTTCCCATCCATGCTACAATTTTTTCGCACATTATAAGCCCCTCGTCTTCCTTATCACTCCATGTTCAAATGGAAAATGATTATATGGTTTTAAGATGTTAATGGATGGATTGCATGTGCTTATGTGGTAAACAATAGATCCAACCTTTTGATTTTATTTAGTTAGAGTATTGATGCATGAATTGTTAAGATTTTTTATGACATGTTGGAATATTTATTCAGGATGAGCTTCTTTAGCAGAGGTAGTAGTAGAAGAGGTGCTAACAGAGGCAGAGGAAATTGGGAGAGAGGCCATAGGACATAGTTTTCAATACATTTTGATGTTGATCCAGAGGAATTAAATCATCTCTTTCAAGTTGGATTCTTTAACTTGGTTGGCCATGGGATTCTCCACCCCGACTTGAGAGGCCTCCCTTCCAACCACATCAAAAAAAATTTGGGATTTGTGTTCCCCCTCACATCTCTATGCATCTGGAACCACCTACCAATGATGGTTTGAAAGAGATTGTCCAATAGCATGTCTCTCATCACCATGGTTGGCATACTGTGTCTTTGTCATTACCCCCTCCTCCACTACCAAAAAATACAAATCCACAAGTTGATCATTTTGTCTCACCCATACAATCTTCTCATGCTAGTAAGATGATAAAAAATGATGTCCCCAAGCCTGAGAAAGATAAATGAAATGGAGTGGCCACTCCCTCCAAGTCATCCAAATAATCCTCTGAATCTGTGTCTTCATGTCTTCATCAAAAATATGATTGTTCTCACATTATCAGTGAACTCTAGCCTCAAGGTTCCAATCAGCCTAAGTCTACAACATAAGAATCAAAGGAGGACATTAGTGAAAGGAGGCCAAATTCCTCTCACAGTAAATACATTTTTTAATGATGATTAATGTTATTTTCTATTTAAGGACATCATTTTTACTTTGACAATGTTTTGGACAACAAGCATATATTTAGGCAGTTTTTTTGGACAACATGGATATAGTGCTCTTCTTGGATATGGTCATGTTATATTCTATTGATATTAAAATATTTGATCATAATTATGAGAGTGGGAGTTACAAGTAAGATGTTTGAATCAAATGATTGGGGTTTTATATTTCATGTTTGATGATTATTAAAAGAAATAAAAATGGGAATTACAAGGGGTCCCACATATTTAGTTATTATTTAATTAGACCCTTATATATATATATATATATATATATATATATTTGTCTCAACTAATTAGTTAAGCTAATTAGGCTTAACTAAATAAAGGTATTTGAACTACCATAAATTATTGAGAAGGAAGAAAATATCAATCAAATGAAGAGACAAGAGGAGAAAATAGAATAAGAACTTCAACCATAAGGTTTTCTCTATACTAGTGAGATATTTTCATCTTTCATTCATTATGAGTTTCCTATAAGGATTAACCATCTTGATGACAACAAGGTCTTATTGAAGGTAGAAATATTCAAAACTGAATCATATATTTTAGCATCTTTTTTGGGCGCAAGCCCATTTTGGGGAAAAGACTAATTTTGGAGAATAAAGCGCAAATAAGGAAAATACAACTAGAAGGAAAAGCAGCACGTGCAGAGGGAAGCGCATGAAAAGGAGGAAAGCATTCGAGGTGCGCATGCAAGAAGACCTAACCATGCTAGGGTTAGTGTTTTGGTAAGAGGATGTAATGGCTAATAAGCCAAAAATAATTATAAATAGGTACCTCGGAGGTCTAGGTCCGGGTGGTTGTTCGAGGAGTTGGAATGTAAGAATGCTGAAAAATATGAGATTGTTTTTTTAATTTGTTGAGATAGAGAGAGAAAATAAGGTAGATCTTGAGGGTTATATCACATGATAAGGAGCCTGGTGTGATCTAGTCTTCCTCATTGTATATCTTGACCCAAATGATCGAGGATTGTAAGGCGTGTAGCGTTATAATTTTGGAAAAACCATAATAAAAGAGGAAAGAAGCCAAATCTTTGTAGGCGTAGCCCAGGAGGGGGTGAACTATGGTAGATCATGTGTTTTGTGGATTGATTATTGTTTATTTATTTATTGTCAATGGTTAGCTAGTAGATGAATGCATGAATGGGTTATCTAGATCTGATCGTGCCTACATGCATGAATAATAATGACAGAATGTGTCGTATATATGAATGTTAGAGTAAATAAATGAAGATCACATAGTGTAATCCCATATCCCCACTCATTCCCAGGATGCAAGCACCTGAGCGTTTCATCCACCCATAGAAATATCTCAGGTGAGATTGTGCAATTCACCCTATGTACAGTATTGCCTTCTGGTTTACCAGGGGGGCCCGATAGTTTTAGAGGGTTTTTTTGGAAACCATAGTATATATGAACCCAGGTCAGCCCAAGAATAGTAACAAGAGAGAAGAAAACCAACAAACGACTACTCTTGAAAATATTTCCGGTGCATTCTTCATTCCAAAAGGCATGATTGTGTATTGATAGGATCCCCATTTTGTGGAAAATGTAGTCTTATACCTAGAGCTATTTTGATTTGGTGGTATCCTGAGAATCCATCTGTGAAAGAGTATGCTTCCTGACCTCCCAAATTCTCTAGGACTTCATCAGTAAAAGGGGTGGGAAAAGATTCATGTAGTCAAGCATCATTCATCTTCCTCATATCAACACATATCCTTATGCCTCCTTTCTTCTTCTCTTGAAATACCATAGGGCTTATCCATTCTAATTATTCTATTGGTTCTATGATTCTAGCTTCCAACATTTTGTCAATTTTTTTGTTTACTTTCTACTTATATATTGGATTCAATCCATACAGTCATTGTCTGAGAGATCTAGCCTCAAGTTTGAGAGTTATATTTATCTCTCCTAACTCTCCTGCTATGCCTTTCATTTCTGTAAAGGTGGTTTGTAACAAGTCAATGTACTCACGCAGTAACTCTATTATTCTTTCTATTGTTTTCTCATCCCAGTAGTCTACAATGCTGGCCATTTTGGGATTATCATTTGTCCCAATGTTGAATTTCTTCACCTTGATCGATGTAGCAAACACTTCTGATTCCAAAGATGCGCATTCCACCTCTCTTTCTCCTTCAATTTCTGTAATTTTAATGTTGTGTGGGTCATCTTCATCTGGTTCTTCTTCTTGCACATGGTAGCATGACAATAGTTCTTTCATTGTCTGTTTATTCTGTTGTTGATACTTTGTTATAAGTTCAACCTTTGGTTCCTTAATAAATATCACCCCTCTAATTTGTTTGATTATTGAATCAATGTTGGGGTTCTCATGTTCAAATGAGAAAGTGACTATAAAATTATGTTGTAATGTTGTCCATTCTGCAGTTCCTCTACGTAGTTCTTGGTCTATATACCAGTTTCTTGGAATTCCTTCCAATGTGTGAATGAAGTGATGAGGCCATTCCTATGGTGGTGTTATTCTCCATAGTGTTATGCACTTGTCCAAGCGTTCTTCTAGTGTCCCATGTCCATCATATATATGCATCTCATTGCTTTCCTTTTATGCGCCAAATCTAATCTCCATTAATCACTTACATTGGTATCAGTCCTTAATTGTCTCTTTGTGCGCACCCCACCATATTACAAGTATTTCCTTGATTTTTATGTCCAGGGATAAGAGCCTCTTATTTTATAAAACTTCATCTTCATATCTTGTTAGGAATTCTTCTAATTCATTCACCCCATGAAAACTGGGAGGTTCTCTTATTTATGTACCTACCCATCTTATTGCAAAATCTATTCTTGCACACCTTCTTGTGGATACTTCATGTAATATTTGTTGTCAATTCTCAAACCCTGTATCTGAGTTTGAATAACATGATGTGATACTTCTCCAACTGATTACCCCCTCTACAATTGGTTTATATAATCTTCTATGCGCGCGGTGGTTCTATACAACTGGTTTATCTCTTCTAAATTGAGACAAGTTGGTTCTACAAACCTTTCTCCTTCTGAAGGATCTAATAGCGCAATGACTCCATAGTCTCCAGATTAAAATTTCATCTTCCTTGTCTTCATGTTGATTATGGCCTGGTTATCAAATTCCCAATCCAATCCAAGCAATGCTGGATAAGGTGTTGTGCCATCCACTATTTATATTACTTCAAAATAAGCTTTAGTGCACACTCCATCTAGATATATTGTCACACCCTTTAGCCTTCCAATTGGTAGAACTCTGTGTTAATTTTCTAGTTTCAGTTGAACATGTGAATATCCTAATGTGGGATCTCCCATACATTGCCATGTCTTCTTGGGTAACACATTTAATTTAGAGTCTAAATATAGTATAATATCCCCCATGTTGAAGTCTCCAATGTTGGCATTCAATCTGAATTCTATATTTGATCTCCTCCTTGTATGCAAGTGATTAACTGTTTTATGCTCTATCTTCCCCTCTACCTCTGTGTTACATCTTACTAACATAATTTGTAATACTTTAAAGATGATGGATCGTTTAATAGTTTAACACGGGATTGCAGAAAAACCTTAATAATACTTACGTGTCCTAGGGGTTGTGCTTCATTAGTGTGATCCAACGACGATGGCATATCGTACATTGGTATGTCCTAAGTATGTTGCACATTTGATGTAGATGAAACATATGGATTCAAGAATTATTTTCTAGCTTGCTTGAATGTCTCCTTTTTGTTATGTGCATCGAATTGCTTCTGTGGTTCGACATTCGTCTTCACCCATTGGTGTTGTGTTGGATCATGTCGTGCTACGTCAACTCTTGTTTTAGCTCCTCCGCACGTAACTATGTTGATATTCCTTCCATCATCTTGTGCCTCTGCACAAATCCACTGGACATTCTAATTGTTTTGATTCCTCTTCTCCTGGATCTTCCCCAATAGTGTCGAACAATCTTTTGTGTCATGATCTGATGCGCAACAATACATACAAGTCGCAGGTGGAAGTGGACATTCTCTTACGTAGTGTCCTAGTTGTTGACAGTTATGACATGACATTAGTCCTTTGCCTCTTCCAAAGCCTCCTCTACCTCGTCCTCCACCTTTGTAGCTAGCTCGATCTCCCCGTAGTGCATTGTACTAAAGTACCTGATTATACTGCATGGGATTATATTGTGGTTTCACGTTATTGTATTGTGGTTGCGCAGTGTTATATGGGGCTGGTACTTGGTTAAACTGTGGTGCATCCTTCCTTGCCGTCATTTTTTCCTGCACCCTATAGGTGTATGATGATCTTTCTCTTATCATCTCCATCGTCCTACAGTCTTTGTCATCATAGTCCACTGACTTGCAAAAGTGGAATTATGAACTCTTGGGTATTGTCTGATACTTCTGCATCATTGGACAATGATATGGATCATGTCCATGTATTTTACAGATCTCGCACCATGTTCCTCCTATGGGAAAAGGTTTTGGTAGCCCTATTTCCATGTACTACGCGAAATTTGGGCACTCATTATTGTGATATCCTTTTGTCCTGCATGTGGTACACCACACAACTTCTCTTTTCTCTTTCCTCTTATTCTGGTTTAGTTGCAATGTGAGTTTTTTCAAATCCTCCTTCAACTCCTTTATTGTTGGATCTATCTTCTGATACTGGTTCTCTTCCAGTTATAAGGCTTCCTATAGAGCCTCTTTCTGAGTTTGAAATTTGTGTTGTCTCAAGGGGTATTTCAAGTGTGGTAGCAGGGAATTCACAAATATATGTCTATGTTTCATATATGTCATGACATACTTTATCTTTCCCTTCAATCGTTTGAATCTCTGGTCAATATCCTAGACAGTTTTTCTTGGTTTCAGTCTGATCTCTATCATCTCATTCATGTACTGATCTTCTGAACTAGGCTTCTATAATTCATTTATTAGTAGCTTCTTGACATACACAATCATTTAGGTTGTTCCTAGTGGACTGTTTGAAGCTGAGCTCATGTACCAATCCAGTTCGCAGTATCTTAGTGTGATAGCTAACTGTGCAAGTTTTGTATCCTCATCTATGATCTTCTTTTCTTCCCAAATCTTCTCACAAATAAACAAGTTATTTTCAGGATCCTTCGATGCCTCTCCCTTGAATTCTGGAAACCTAATGGTGGGATCATGTTCTTCCATATTGAACGATGATGAACTACGACCTTCATGCAGTGTAGATACTTGACTAGTACTTCCTGAACTAGCTCCTTCAATTGTTGCGTTGTGACTAGATGTACTTCCTACTATCTTCCTTCCGCTAAAATTTAGTTGTCTAAATGGTGGTGTTATTATTGGTGTATTAGTTACACATGGGTTTATGGGTTCCACACTGACATTGACATGGATGGGAGTTCTGCCTTCAGTTCATTCCCTTGGACCACATGTCTTCCTTTCATATGTTGCACGTAGGGTTTCCTCAATATTCTCCATGGCACTGAGATCATCTACCTCTTCTTCATCACTTTCTGAACCTTCCCTCGCGGTTATGGCTCTCTTCTTATTTTTCATCTTGTATCGGTAGGGTGATACACTATGCGTTCTTCTAGTTGTTTCCATGATCTGCTTGATCTGGTCTTCCTCCATCATGATTGGGTCCAAGGCCTCCTCCTTCTTTCCTTTATCCATATATTCCTCCATTTCTCCGCCTCTTGTCATTTCTTCCACCCTTCCCCCATGCACGCAGGGAAGTTTAGTTGTTTGATGCCATTGTCATTACACCTTTTTCATATAGTAAAATATTGATGGAAGTATACAATGATATGATACACCTACCTCTAGGTACCTGTAGGAACTCTGGCTCTGCTGTGTTGTAATACTTCCCAGTATCTACTGGATATTCTGTGATAAATCCTGTAACAATGTTGTCTAACCATAAATCTATTGCGCATGTAAATTTGTTGTCAACTTGTTGTAACTGCGTGATCTCCACAAAATTCCACTCTAGTTGTTTGATCCGATTTGTGGGTGGTTTTATTTCAACCTGAATATCCACTCCTACAACACATGTGGGAAATCACATAAAAATACTTCATGCAGGTCGCTAAATATGTACTTGTCCAAATATTTGCACGGTATTATTTTTGGGTTTATGTGGTCTTTTTGTGAAAAATCCAACTCCTTTGTCTTCAATCAGCTTTGGATCTCTACCTTCATTGGATTCCACGGTATGAACATCCCCTTCTATATTCTCATTCTTTTAATGTTTCCTCACGAGATATGACATTCTTTTCACGATTCTTCAGCAGATATCATTCACTCAATCCCCTTCTGATGGAACTGGAAATGGAACCATTTGTTAGTTTGCTTCTCTCTTGATATTGTTCTTGGTCTAACCCAGGTTCAGATCTACTATGGTTTCCAACAAAACCCTCTAAAAATATTGGCCCCCATGGTAAACCAGAAGGCAACACAATACACAGGGTGCATTGTGCAGTCCATCCCGAGATAGTTCTATGGGTGGATGCAATGCTCGAGTTATTGCAGCCTGGGAATGAGTTGGGATCTGGGATTACACTCTCTGATATTCATTTATTTACTCTAACATTCATCTATACTACACATTTTGTCATTATTATTCATGCATGTAGGCACAATCATATCTAGCTAACCCATTCATGCATTCATCTACTAGTTAATCATTGATAGTAAAGAAATAAACAATAATCAATCCACATAACACATGATCTACCATGGTTTGCCCCCTCCTGGGCTAGGTCCACAAATATTTGGCTTCTTTTCTCTTTTAATATGGTTTTTCCAAAATTATAGCGATGCGCACCTTACAATCCTTGGTCATTTGGGTCAAAATCTACAATGAGGTGGACTAGATCACACCAGGATCCTCAGCATGTGATCTAACCCTCAAGATATACCTTATTTTCTCTCTCTATCTCAATAGCTTACAAAAACAATCTCATATTTTTCATTCATTCTTACATTCCAACTCCTCGAACAACCACCCCGACCTAGACCTCCTAGGTACCTATTTATACTTATGTGTGGCTTATCAACCATTACATACTCTTACCAAAACCCTAACACTAGCATGGTTAGATATTCTTGCATGCGCACCTCTCATGCTTTCCTCCTTTGCATGTGCTTTCCTCTGCATGTGATGATTTTCCTGCCAGCTGTATTTTCCTTATTTGCACTTTATTCTCCAAAATTAGTCTTTTCCCCAAAATGGGCCTGCACCCAACGAGTGGTGGTGAAACAAGTTTTTAATAAGTTAAATTCAATATTTTATCATGATGGACATCATGTGGTCCTTTAATTTTCTTGTTTATATAACTTATTAGATTTGTTCAAAGTGAACCTTGCAAATGAAAGGAAATCCTAAGCTATTATGGCATATATGACAATCCTTACTTGGACCCTTTATCTTCCTAAGGTGTTTTGTAATCTAGAAAACTTGAAACTAGTCCAAGATTGTGAGCATGTGGGCATGTGTGGACCCTTACAACCTCCTTAAACTCCCTAAGTGACTTACTCTAAGAATTTGAAAACTATCCTAGAATTGCATGCAAATGGGCATATGGTCCCTTACAACTCTTTTAATTCTTAATTAAGTAAGTTGAGAGGATTGGCCTCTTTTTTTTAAATGACTTGATTTTTCCATGGGAGATGGAGACTTATCTAAGAAACCTATTTTTCTGATTTCCAAGATCACACTAAGGTGTGAGGAAAGATCATACTCCAAGATTAATTTAGATGGCCTTCTAGTCCCAATTTAATGTGATGACTTTTGTAAAATTGAAATATTTTTGAAACTCAAATGAAAAACTTCTTAAGACATCAACGTGGTGATCAAGGAAATTAAAGATATTATGGTTTCTTTTAGTCTCCATAATTACCTATGTGTGATGTGATTTTAATGGATGCAATAATGAGATATCAACCTGCTTATACTGTCTTTTACAAAGTGCTAAAATCAAATCTAAACTACTGAGTGGCAGTGGGCAACTCAAGACTTACAATTTTTCAACAATAAGACAAGTGCATGGGAGAACCAAAAACAATCGTGCACACTGCGCAGACCATGTGATTGGAGAGTTCTGACAAAGTGTTGATGTGTGTAGACTGCGCGTCTATTCATCCTGAACCCGTGCACATGCAGGAAAGTTGGTGGGATGAAATTTTGAAAAACTTCTCTCACTATGGGGTGAAATCCTACTCTCAAATGGTTAGTTTAGGTCGGTTTTGACCCATGCCCATGAAAAAAAGTAAGAAAGAACACTCTATTATCCTAATTTGGGATAATTTTGATCCAAATCCCTAGTATGGTTACCAATCTGTTGGGTTTTTTTTGTCAGAAGAGTGAGAAAAAATGAGTCCCTTAACTATCTACTTAGGCTATCCAAAAAGCACATCAAAGAGTTAGTTGGTTAGTGGCTCAACTAACATAAAGAAATAAGAGACAAACAACAAGGAAATAAATCTAAACTAAGAAAATAATAACTTGAAATGAATGCACAAAGAAAACACAAGAGAGATATACCAAGTAAAATAATCTTCGAATTGATACTCCTTGGATAAATATGGGAACTTATGAGTCCCCTCTTCCTCCTTGTGAAGGATCTTGAGTCCCCAAGTACAAAGTCTTCTTTATACTATCAATGGCTAACAAAGGAAAATAGTGAAGAAAAGAGTGATGAACTACTCAAGAGGAGAGAGCTCTAACACTTGCTATGAATTCTCAAAGCTTTCCCAGAGGAAGGTGGCTTCCCAAAGCTAAAAATGAGCAGCATAAAAATACTCAAATGCTTCTTGTTTTTTGCATACAATGGCCCTTTATTTATAAGAGGATGGAAAGATCTTTCTCAACTAGTTCTAGGTGTGAATGGGAATGCCTTGGAGGTACTTCCCATCCCTTTCAATGATCCCAAGGAGAAATTTGAGGGAGATTTTGGGTATGGAGGATGTTCTCTTCATCCCAAAAATGGTTGAGGCCTGACCAAATTCATTAATGCATAGTTTCAGCGTCCACATAGGTATTTTGATTGTCATTCATGAACTGTGCGCATTGTACATTGTATTATCCCATGCAAATGTGCATGCAAGGCTTTGATTGAATGTGCATGGATTTCCAAAACCACTTTTATATAGTTTTTTTATTTTCTTTCCAAACTGAATGTAATCCTTCCATGAATATTGGTAGTATGTTGTGTTTGTTACATGTTTCGTCATCCATTGTCTGTAGTTGTAGTGAGTCATTTTCCAGTGATAAAACTCATATCATTGATCTACCTTATTCGAAAGTATGAAATCTGCTTCCACCACCCCTCTCTTTGGACCTACCCAGTCAAAGTTTACCCAGTTGAGGACAACAATGTTACTGTACAACTTGAAAGTAAAGTTTGGCATGTCAAACGCATGTTTCTTGGCAATATTGAGGTAACTGACCATCATTAAGTCCCTTATAATTTGAGAAATATTGTCACACAATCAACATTGAAAATGAACAATTTTATGAACTTTAAATAACATTGTACATTTCTATTTCCCACTAATTGTGGGTTATTCAAAGATAAGGTTCTTCTGAGTGATAATGCCTTTCTCAGTAGTTGTGAAGAGGAAACGCATATGTTGAAAATATTGGGTGTTGAGTACATATCATATCATGCATGTTTAAATGATTTTATTATATATATAGGAGAATATGCAAATAAAGAGATATGTCTGAAATTTGGTCATGATAGATATCATAAATCAAATAAAAAGGGTAAATCTCATGGTCCTCCTCATAATATATTGAGGAACATGTCTATAATCCCAAATATTCAAAGGCTCTTTTGTTAAAAATAATTATCTATGTTGCAGGGATGGCATGCCTCGCACAGAGGTGAGTCGAGAGTTTTGTGAATCCCAATAGATTCAATAGCCATGAAGCATATAGAGGATACATGGCCTGAAAAATTCAAGGATGAAGTACGAATTCTATGACTCAGCATATCCATGGATGGCGTCAACCCATATTCCTTCCAAAACACCAACTATTTTGTGTGTCCTCTAGTAGCGATCAATAAAAATATCCCCCCATGGTTGTTCATGAAGAATGAACCTCTTATGTTGGCTCTTATAGTCCCTGCTAGAAGACAAGTGAAGAATATGTATGTCTACCTAAAACCATTGGTAGATGAATTGAAGGAATTATGGGAAGGGATACATGTATATAATGTTTCAATACCCATCACAATAGAGAGGAGTTTTATGTTGTATGGAATATGTGCTTACACCACACATGATTATCTAGGATTAGGAGTTTTCTATAGTAAATTACATGTTTATTGATTTGTTTACATATGAAACAATATTTTTTGGCATATTTAATTAATTGAGATTTTTCTAATCTTCGATGATAACATGCTCGGTATATATTAATAATTTCCCAAGTCTTATAACAAAAGGCTATATGGATGTAAATGTTGTGGACATTCTCTAAAGGATAGGTGGTACAACCACCTATGAAAGCTAGTGTATGAATTATCCAGGGTATTCCTCCTAGAACAACAGCCTTACAGAAGATAAACATTCGATTTCAATGGTAAACCAAAGAGAACCCAGAGGCCTGCAATAATGACACCAGTAGAATGGATTAGAGAATATGAGAGAGCGAGGGAGAGAGAGAAGGAGAAGGATATTACATAAATTTTTGAATCAAATGGGGAGCCTATGTTCAATGATCCAGAATTCTCTGAAACCTATGTTGAGAAATTTCCCATTGGGGTGAAAAGGATATCTATCTTTTATGAGCTCCCATATTGGTAGCATCCTAAGATTCCCCACTTACTATATCCCATGCATATATTTAAAAAAAAAAATCATCTTCTTTATGGAGGCACATATCATCAAAAGAATGTGACACATTGGTTATTAGGAGAGACATTATTTCTTCAAAAACTAAAAGGAAACATAGGCCAACAAAATAAAGTAAAGGAGAGGTTGGCTCCTCTTGGTCTTTCAATAAAGGTGATTCCTTTTGGATATTGAAGAAAGTTGATCTTTCTTTGGAAAAGGAAATTATATTGGGTGTGAAAGTGTCTTCTTTATATGGGTATTTACTACGGCATAACTTCACTGTGAAAAACCATTTGTCGAGGTTAAAATCACATGACCATTTGAACCTTCTAAGAGTACGTATGTCAAAAACATGATTTTAGTATTTGTTTTATAAATTTATGCCATGGAATAAAAAATAATTAATTTTGTATGTGTTTACTCTGTAGTGTCATTATCCTCTGCTCTTGTGTGGATGTGTGAACCATGACTTCCCCCAAGACCTACGATATTCCATATATAAATTATCTTCCTTTTTACATTGGATTACATCAAAGGAGATTCATATGGCTAGCATTCCACAGTGGCATCAAGAGATAGTCGAGATTGTTTTTATGTTTAAGAAGGAATTGTCGACGAGTTTCATGGACTTCCAGGTTCATATACTAATTCACCTAGTAGATGAGGCACAATTAGTCGGAGTGGTCTCATGTTGTTGGATGTTCTTCTTAGAGAGGTAGATGAAGAAATTGAAAGGATTTGTTCGACAAAGGGAAAAACTGGAGGGGTCTATGGAAAAGGGGTACATATAATCTGAGTGTTTCTATTATGTCAGTGAGTACATCAAGAAGATTGACAACACACCCGTTGCGGTGATTTGGGATGATGAAAGGCATGATGAAAAAAGAGAAGGGGAGCTTCTCCAAACGAATGGAAAAAGGCGCTTGATAAAGAGTAAGTGACTTATCGTTTGTCAAATTTCTACACAGTGACTATTCACATTGTACTTCATAATGTATATTTTGATCTAATATGTACTATATGTTGGTTTGATTTCATGAATATATATATATATATATATATATAT
>JASDQU010100790.1:95465-112988 GCA_032191745.1 Picea mariana
GAGATACATCAGCGAATTCATAAATTGATGCCATCAATAAATTCATTCTTTACAATTCAGAAGCAACACAACCATGGGTCACATTGTACAAATAGAAGAGGAGGAAATGGACATGAAATAATTTAGACGGTTGAATGGTAGAAGCGTGCCTTATCATGATCATTTAAAATAAATGAACGCAACATACAATTTTTTTTATATTATGTTATACGGTGTGTTGTATAACCCTGTCACATCATTGCAGTCAGGTAAACCCAAGCCCCGGTGTGTTATAGTTATCCTATGCACCGCTTAAATTAAAAACAAATTAAAATACTAACGCATTGTAAAACATTTTTTTTAAATTAGTTAAGGTGGTGTGTATACATTCCTTATATGCCCCAGTGCATTTAAGTAATGGAGACATTGCTCCATCATTTTTTAAAATTGACGCACCACCCCACCTGTGCATTACGACTACCCTACGCACCGCTTAAAATAAAAACAAATTAAAATCCTAATGCACCGTAAAATATTTTTTTTTAAATTAGTTAAGGCGATGCGTATACGTTCCTCAAATGCACTGGTATGTGTCGATAATGACGACGCACCGCCCCACCATTTTTTTTAAATTTACGAGTACATAACTTTACAACTTTTATATCTAAATGTTCCAAGTGGTGTGTTCAATTTGTTCCGCTAGCGGTGCACACAGAGAATTTATAGGGTGCACCACGACAAAATGTCATTTTTTATAGCAATGTGTTTGTAAACATGAATGCACCTATTAGCTCCCAAAATGAATCAGCCACTATGGTTTCATTTTGCGGTTGATAGCATGGCTATTTGTAGTTTTCTCCATTTTGTTTTAATTTCTTCTAGTGTCAAAACTTAGGTTTTAAATTCATATCTTAGAAATAAGTTGATCCATAAAGGTCTTTTCTATAAAATTTCATGAAAAGACTTTCAACATCTAACACGTGTTGCAAGGTTGATGACTAGCTGGAGAAAACGACGATTTTCAACAGTTAAGGAGTACTTTCCCGCAGACGGTTAGCTGGTGAAAGCACAGAACGCTTGTGTTTCCTCCACGTTTTCAGAAATAAAAAGATGACACGCTCAACACAGGTCACGTAATCATTATAAGGTGTTGGTGAAAGTGAATAATGATGAGGATTCTGTTATGCACATCTAAATCAGATATCATAGCGGATCATGTTCATGAATGCATGCTTCACGAGATAATCGCGTTGGAGATGACGAATTCAAATTCATCATCACAAGTAAAGGAGCGGTAATACTCAACTGGCGACATCAAATCAACACTTCATATTCCCAACACGCATTATCCACAGGCATATTCTATGGTTTCATATTTGAAAGACAACGTCGAGAGTTTTCACCAGCGCCAAACCTTGGCTCAAACATCAAATTACAGTGACTTTGTTTGCAAAATTGTTTGGGGTTCAAGTTATAGATGGCAAGGAAATGAAGTGGTTCATTGTTAAGGAAAGAATTAGACAGCCTGTAATTTTTACAAGCACATCCAGAGGTGCAAAAACGCTTCTCAGACACAGGTTGCATGGGTTATGTTGAAAAGTTACAGAATGGTTGCCACCAAACAACAGCTGAAGCATTTGCTAAATTGTATGATGGAAACAAAGCCTGTGTGGGTTCTTTAGAAATCATAGTTGATGAAGCCGCCATTGCTACAAAAAACATCTTACCTAGATCAAGCCAAAGCTAGTTCAAGACAACAGCAACCAAGAATCTCAATTTCAGAGCATATCTTAAGGCAGAATTCAGAAATTTCACATGGAAGAAAAGCATGCCAGTTTCTCATTTGGAGGATGAATGGCAGGACCTGTTCAAAGGCATTCAACTCTATATAACCTCAGAAGTCAGGTATGACAAGCTGATTCTATACCATTTCAAGCTCTTAGATCATTTCACAGGGAAAATTCTCCTAAATTTATCTTTCTTCTTTCACAAAATCCTAACTAAAGTATGTAAAAAGATTAGGGTTGAACCTCTAAGTATGAAAAACACTCTTTTTCATTTCGGCCCGATCAAATTGATAATTCTAAAGGAGATAAGACAAAGAGGAAGGACTTGGAAACATTTTTTTGGGGGGAAGGCTTTGAAACCCAAACTCAACCCATAAATGAGCAGAAGAGAGCTGGAAAAAAGAAATTAACTCCTTAGAGCAGCTCGAGGAAGAGGAGAACTCTTCCAGGACCACCAGAACATAGGATTTCCGGCATAAAGTCTCACAGATTCAAGAAAAAATTAGATTTTGAAACCACTTCAGAGCAGCCTACAGAAAAGAAGACAAATATTCTAAATCTACCATACACAGACTCAGAAACAGAGCCAGAGCAAGAAGATGAAAGTCTAGCCATTAAAAGCCCTGAAGACTCCATGGAATTTGCACAAGATTGTGAGACTTTTACTCCCACTGATGAAGGTGAAACATCAAAGAGAAAAAAATCAAATAAATCACAAAAAATTAAGCAACTAAAAGAAGTGATTGCTCAACAGGAGGTTTTAGAAAGAGTAATCAAGGCGAGATAAAAAACTCTGTCTGACAATTTCGCAGAGACAAATGCAGCATTTGATAAGTTGGCTCATGAAAGTGTTAAAGAAAAAAAGATAAAGAAAAAAATCACCAAAGATTATAACAGTTTATGGTGGTTAGCAAAACACCTTAAGAGGAAGATTAGAAAATTGAAGCAGAAGCAGAAGTCGCACCCAGATCTACAAGTGCTAGCCTAGGTTGTTGTGAATATGCAAGGAGATCAAGCAGAGACACGCTAAGTTTTTGATAAAACAACAGTTTTGGAGGTGAAAGTTTCTTTTTGGCCAAAGACAGAGCTTTCACCAACGCAAAGGGTAAATTTACAACCAATTAGCTGGTGAAAGGCAGAGCTTTCACCAGCTAACCAGCGAATCATAAGGTGAAATAGCTGGTGAAAGCAAAAAAAGAATTTTTGAAAGATAAATATGGAGCAGGGTGATTTTCAAAGTATTTAAAGAAGTTCAAGAGCACTAAAGGATTAACCACTTAGTCAAAAAATACTCAGCATCAGAGATTCGTGGAGATTTTGAAAACCAAATGCTAGATCGGTCTCCTAAAGTTTCGATATGATTAATTGAAGAAATCCAGCTACAGAAGACAGGTGCCTTTACCTTTTCCATGACACAACAGAGTCCAGAAGCTGATGAAGTAGAGATAAAAAATATTGATACAGAAGACAGTTCGAGTTCTAGCAACTAGTATTTGTTATCGATTGCCTTAGTTAGTTTTATTTTCTATTTTTAGATACAGATCCAAGTTTTCAGGATCTTAAAAATAGATTGTAAAAGGATATAAATGCCTATATTTTCTAAGAGACAAGGGTTGAAACTAGGAATACGTTTTGTGCTACTGTATAGACTCTTATTGCATAATAAAATTACAGTCTCCTTTTGCTTTGAATATCAGAAATATTCATGCTTCCTTTTCTATACTTTATTTCAGTTTATCTTAGCTTATAAATATTGTCATCTCTTTATTGAGCTCATATACTTGAAGTGAAGGATTTCTTTCTATATTGCATTAAGCCCTACACCCAGTTGTATTTGGCAATCAAGATTAGTGTTCTTCATCCTCTCCTTTTAAAATACTTGATCTGATTATTGTTTTCTAAAAGCACTGTTTCATTTGAATGTATGATGAGTTGTCTATTACATTAATCATTGAGTGATCCCATTGTTCCAATCATACCTACACATTATTTTATTAAGTTGCAAAGCATCCTTAGCCTACAACCCTAAGGAGTTTCTTGGAGTGATAACAAATTGGTGCCGTTGCCGGGGAATCGAAATTTAAGTTATGCTTTCCTAGGATACGACACAGAACGGATCTTTGATGATAGACAAATATTAGATGTTTTATTGGTTGTAATTATCTATCTGGCGACTCCACAATTTCATCCTGGCTCCTAAGAGGATCAGTACTAGGGTGAATCCTCAAGAATCACCTATCACACCAGTGCCCAATCCAGAACTAATTCTCAGGAGAGGAAAGACAATTCAGGGTCAAGCCTCAAAATCAGATACAAAAGGTAATCTTCTTTTTAGTTCTGAAAAATCTACTACAGAAAAATTTGAATTGTTTTCAAAGAGTACTGATGAAAAAAAAACTGTAAATACTGTAGAAGAACAAACTCCTTTTTATCAATAGGAAAATAGCAATGATTATAAATTGACATATTCAAATTTGATTGAAAAGCATCCAAGACTTTAGAAAGAAATCATAGTTCTTCTTCTCTTGAGTCTTTTCATTCACAGCAAAAAGAAGATCATTTAAACATTTATACTAGCCTTCTTTCTGTTGAACATCTTCTCCAAGAGCTATCTGTTAAACCTGAAGAAAACTTAGATGGATAGCTTGCAAATTTTTACAGAGCCTCATATCAGACCTCTTTCCCATTAGAAGATTCACCTCCTTCACTTTCCCCCAATGTTGAAGACTCGAAAAAGAAACTATCTCCTGTCTCACCCCTTCATCATTATGGTTGCACCACCTCCTTTGACTAAGATGCAACAAATTCTAGCATATTGCCAAACCCAGTATCAGCCATGCTGACAGGAGACTATCAGAAGTATATGCCAAAATTCACAGGTGAAGGCGATGTGTCTGTTGAAGAACATATTGAGGCTTTCTACAGTTATGCTGAAAACCTTAATATTGAAGAGAAAGATGTTTGGACATGATTTTTTGTCCAAAGCTTAGATGACCATGCTAGGAAATGGTTCAAAGAACTCCCTGTTGGTTCCATAGATGGAATCGAGCAATTGGATGATACCTTCTTGAAACATTGGGGTGATAGAAGAGATTTTGTATACTATATCACAGAATTTGGAAATCTAAGGAAACAAAATGGCGAGTCAGTCTTTGATTTCACTAAAAGGTTTAACCGGATGTATACTAAAATACCAGCAGAGATAAAACCTTCAGATGCTTCTGCCAAAATCACATATTCTGATGCTTTTGACTCAGATTTTTGTTTATTGTTGAGAGAAAGGAGATCACCTACACTATCTCTGATGCAAGATGTTTCCCTTGAGGTGGAATCAAATATTTTAGCCTCTCAAAAGCTAAAGGGAAATTTTGATAGGAGAAGGCCAAGGAATGAAGCTTCTTCTTCATCAAGTGTTGACCCAAAGTTAGATAAAATGGATAAGATGCTAGAGTCTCTAACCTCTGAGATATCTAAGCTCAAGATTGAAAATAAGCAGCCTGTGAAGGGAAGAGTCACTTATGATTATGCAGGTAGGAACCCAAATCAAAATCCTAACAACTTCAGAAGAAATAATCAGCCAACACAGATTTTGCAAAGAGAAAAGAATCCTACTGAAGATCAGAGAATAAAGGCCCATCTTCAGAATGTTGTGATGGATGAAGATTAAGGTGATTATCAAGAAGATGGAGAAGATAATATTCATTGTGTTGGAGAAGAGACAAGGAAATCTTATCTGACACAACATGACTATGAAGAGGCATTGATGACTGAACAGACAGAGGATAATTCTGTTGATGATGGCATTTTTACGACGGAAGATAAGAATAGATATAATCTACAATCTAAGTCTGATACTGCCCAATAGAAAACACCAGCCTCTCCTAAAAAGAGCACATCCCCTATTAAGAAAAAAGATCAGACATGAGAGAATCAGCAAACATATCCCTCAAAAGCAAAAGCATCATCTCCTCCAAAGAAGACTGCTTCCCCTGTCAAGCAACAAATTTCGGAAAGTCAAGCCCCTATTGAACAGTAAATCATTCAGAAAGCTCCTTTAAATGAGGTAAAAGTCTTTGATAAAGTCTCTAATAAAGTCCCATATTCTTTCAATTTTGAGGCTGAAATATAGAAAATTAAAATTCCCATTCCTCTGGTTGAGTTAATGAAAAATGAAATATTCAAAAGGGATATCCTCAAAACTCTGGATCCCAAATCTATATCCCCTTCTGTTGATATTCTCAACATATATGATGAAAATCCAACCATTACTCTGGGCCAAATGATCGAAGATAGAGATGAAAGTTGTCCTCCATTTTACATCTCTCTAAATATTCATGAGAAAACATTACATAATTGTTTGTTGGACTTCGGTGCTTCTCACAATTTAATGCCAAAGGCAGTCATGGATGAGCTTGGGCTAGAGATCACCAAGTCTTACCATGATCCTTTCTCTTTTGGCTCTTGAAAAGTCAAATGTCTCGGAATGATCAAGGACTTGGCTGTAACTTTAACCCAAGAATCCATGAAGACTATGGTTATGGATATAGTAGTGGCAAACATACCACCTAAGTTTGGATGTCTTTTATCAAGATCGTGGATGAAGAGGCTAGGTGGCACTCTTAAAATGGATCTCTCCTATGCTACTATCCCTGTTTTTGGAGGGGTAAACAGAAGGTTATACAAGGAATCACAACTGGCATATGTAATCAGTGACGAACAAAATCCATCAAATCATCCTATCTATTCTGTCGACACAGGTATGGGATCTTGTATTTTACAAATTGATGATTCATTACCAGATGCATTGCTACTTAGAAAGCTTGCAGTTCAGTCCACAGAAGCAGCAGAGGACGATCTTTGGACCATGTTCTTTGATGGTGCTTGTACCAAAGAATCAGCAGGATCAGGGGTAGTACTGATTTCCCCTTCTAAGAAAACTTCTCATTTGTCCTTTAAACTTGATTTTAAAGTGACTAACAATATTGTAGAGTATGAGGCACTACTTCTAGGGTTAAATGCAGCCAAAGAGATGGATATTAAAATATTGCATGTATTCAGAGATGCAGATTTAATCATTCAGTAGGTGAATAAGTCCTTTCAAGCAAAACATGTTAGGCTGAAAGCATATAGAGACGAATTTTTGAGGGCGATTCATACTTTTGCAGATTTTAAAATTTCATTTGTACCCAGAGCAATGAATGAATTGGCTGATTCATTAGTTGTGTCGGCCTATGCTTTCATACCTCCTCTGCCTCATAAATTGAATTATGAAATTCAAGTTAAATATAGGCCATCCCTCTCTGATAATGTAAAATTTTGGAAGGTTTTCGAAGACGATGATGAACTCACTAGATTTATTACAGTAATAGATGAGTTTGCAGACTTGCAAATTGATCAGGAGAATGAACATGATGATGAAATTGAGAAGCCAAAATTCAGAAGAAAAATCGCAGCACATGAAATAGTATCGTTTTCTACCAACAGAATTCCTAAAGGTTTGGTCCCTTTAGAAAGGATTTTTGATAATAATGATGTAGCCTTCAAATTGGAAAAAGGGGAAAAAGATTCAAAATTTTTGCAGTATAATGTAGCCAATAAACAGGATCCTAAATATGTCAACTTAGCTTCACATTTGACTGAAAAACAAAAGGTTGATTATGGAGAATTGCTAAAGGAGTTTGTTGACATCTTTGCTTGGAAATATGATGAATTGAAGACTTTCGACACAGAGGTAATTCAACATAAGATTCCCTTAAACAAAGATACCAAACCATTTAGGCAGAAACTTAGATCTTTTAATCCTTTGTTGCTGCCTACAATGGAAAGGGAAATCAAAAAACTATTGGATGCCCGCATCATCATACCTCTCAAATATTCAGAATGGATTGAAAATCTTGTACTGGTTAGAAAGAAGAATGGAGAGATCAGACTCTGCGTGGACTTTAGAAATTTGAATAAGTGCTCTAGGAAGGACAACTACCCTCTGCCCAAAATGGAACATATTTTGCAGAAGGTGTCAAGATCAAAGGTGATGTCTTTTATTGATGGGTTTTCTGGATACAACCAGATTGTTGTCCATCCGGACGATAAAGAAAAGAACGCTTTTACTACTCCATGGGGCACATTTATGTATGAAAATATTCCTTTTGGATTGATGAATGCAGGAGCGACATTCCAAAGGGCGATGGACATTGCTTTCATTGGAGAGAAAGATAAATTTGTCCTGATATATCTTGATGATATCACTATTTTTTCGAGCATCCATGAACTTCATTTGCAGCACTTAAAAAAGACATTCCTAAAATGTCGAAGGTATCGCATTTCTCTTAATCCAAAAAAATTAAATTTCACACTTAAGGAAGGGAAATTACTTGGACATATTGTTTCAGCTGATGGGGTGAAAATCGACCCAAAAAGAGTAGAAGCAATTAAAAATCTGTCTCTTCCTAGATCAAAAAAGGACAATCAGTCTTTCCTTGGGACTATAAACTTTATCAGGAGGTTTATAGCAAACTTTGCAGAACTCACAAAGCATATTACTGCTATGTTAAGAAAGAACTTCGAAGTAAAATGGAATGAAGAAGCTAAACACTCATTCAATGCTATCAAGGAAGCCATTATGACAGCCCCTGTTTTGATCAGCCCCGACTTCGCCAAGGAATTTTATATCTTTTCATTTTCTTCAAAAGATACAATTGCAGCAGTACTCTTGCAGAAAAATGTCGATGATCAGGAGCAACCGGTTGCTTTCTTCAGTAAAGTCTTGAGGGATGCAGAGGTAAAGTATGAATTATTGGAGAAACAAGCATATGCACTTATCAAGTCATTAAAAGCTTTCAGAGTTTACATCCTTCAAGCCAATAGCTTACGTACCCTCCAGTTCAGTTAAAGATGTGCTTATACAACCTGACATAGATGGGAAAAGGAGTAATTGGATAGCAAAGTTAATTGAATTTGATGTTGAAATTAAACTGACAAAACTTGTGAAGGGTCAGGACCTTGCCAAACTTCTGGCAGAAGAAAATTGTAAACTACTCGAAATAAATTTGGTAAGTGTTAATGCAGATAATGTTCAATCTTCAGAGGATAAAATAAGTGAGGAAATACAGGTCTCAGCTCACCTAGCTAATTGAAAATGGTACATTCACATTATTCATTTTCTGCAAACTTTATCAGTCCCTTTAGATTTGACAAAAACACAAGGAAGGGCTTTAAAGCTCAAAGCCATGAATTTCTGCATCAATGGCAACTTATTGTTTTGGGAAAATCCAATAGGTTTATTATTGAGGTGCATAAACCAAGAATAAGTAGCTAAGGTCATGATTGAGTTCCATAATAGTGAATGTGGAGGACATCACTATTAGAAGACCACCGCACATAAAATCTTAAGATCTGGTTATTATCGGCCATCCTTATTTTCAGATGTGTGTGAGTTTGTGAGAACATGTGACAAGTGCCAGAGATTTGAAGGCAAACAACAACTGAATTCTCTTCCCCTCAGACCTATAGTGGTCATAGGTCCCTTCCAGCAATGGGGTCTAGATTTCATAGGTGAGATTCACCCACCTTCTAGTAGTCAGCATAGGTGGATCCTTGTTGCCACTGATTATTATACAAAGTGGATTGAGGCTATTCCTACCAGGAACGCCAATCATACTATCATCATTAATTTTCTGCAAGTAAACATATTCGCCACATTTGGTTTCCCTAAGAGATTAGTCACTAATAACGTTGTTGCATTCAAACTTAAGCACTTGGTAAAATTATGTGAAGAGCTGGGAATTCAGCTAGTACATTCCACTGCTTACTATCCACAAGGAAATGACTTAGCTGAGTCATCGAATACAAGTTTAGTTAGAATTATAAAGAAGTTGCATGAACAAAATACCAAAGGCTAGGATTCCAATATGAAATTTGCTTTGTGGGCTAATAGGGTTACAAGTAAAAATTCAATCGATACATCTCCCTTCAAGTTGGTATATGGTACTGAAGCCATATTTCATGCTCAAATTGCACTGCCAGTTGCAAAGTTCTTACAAGAAACTAACTCTGAACCAAGTGATTTAACTCAGAGAATCCATAACTTGGTAGAGTTGCAGCAAGATAGAGAACAGCTTTTGGAAAAGACAGAATTACATCAAGGAAAGATGAAGGAGATTTTCGACAAGAAAGTCAAATCAAATATCTTCAAAACAAGGGAACTAGTCTTAAAATGGGATACAAAAGGCAATACAAGGGGAAAGATGGAAAATTTGATGCTCTCTGGGTAGGTCCTTTCGTCATAATAGCATTTCAGCAGAACAATACCTTTGTTCTCCAAAATCTTGCAGGCGAGGAAGTAGCAGGTGGCCCTTTCAACGGGCGCTTTCTAAAGACCTATTTTTCATAAGGATTTTTCTTTAAGCCCTGTTTTACTTGTACATATTCTTTTCAGTTATGTTTTCTTTGTTTTTATCACTTGAATAACTCCATGCCCAATGGTACTGAGCAAAAATATTTTTCAAATTTTTAAATTGTAATAAAGGCTACTGAGTCTAGCTAGGTTCTTGGTGACCTCACAGGGAGGTGTCCATCCTAGTTGGAGCCAAATGTTAGCTCCCAAAATGAATCAGCCACTATGGTTTCATTTTGCGGTTGATAGAATAGTTATTTGTAGTTTTCTCCATTTTGTTTTAATTTCTTCTAGTGTCAAAACTTAGGTTTTAAATTCATATCTTAGAAATAAGTTGATCCATAAAGGTATTTTCTATAAAATTTCATGAAAAGACTTTCAATATCTAACGCGTGTTGCAAGGTTGATGATTAGCTGGTGAAAATGGCGATTTTCAACAGTTAAGGAGTACTTTCCCGCAGACTGTTAGCTGGTGAAAGCACAAAACACGTGTGTTTCCTCCACGTTTTCAGAAATCAAAAGATGACATGCTCAACACACGTAACGTAATCATTATAAGGCATTGGTGAAATCGAATAATGATGAGGATTCTGTTATGCACGTCTAAATCAGATATCATAGCGGATCGTGTTCGTGAATGCATGCTTCACGAGATAATGGCGTTGGAGATGACGAATTCAAATTCATCATCACAGGTAAAGGAGCGGTACTACTCAGCTGGTGACATCAAATCGACACTTCATATTCCCAACATGCATTATCGATAGGCATATGTTATGGTTTCATATTTGAAAGACAACGCCGAGAGTTTTCACCAGCGCCAAACCTTGGCTCAAACAGCAAATTACAGTGACTTTGTTTGCAAAATTGCCTGGGGTTCGAGTTACAGATGGCAAGGAAACGAAGTGGTTCATTGTTAAGGAAAGAATTAGATAGTCTATCTTTTTTACAAGCACATCCAGAGGTGAAAAAACGCTTCTCAGACGCAGGCTGCATGGGTTATGTTGAAAAGTTACAGAATGGTTGCCACCAAACAACAGCTGAAGCATTTGCTAAATCGTATGATGGAAACAAAGCTTGTGTGGGTTCTTTAGAAATCATAGTTGATGAAGCCGCCATTGCTACAACAACCATCTTACCTAGATCAGGCCAGAGCTGGTTCAAGACAACATCGACCAAGAATCTAAATTTCAGAGCATATCTTAAGGCAGAATTCAAAAATCTCACATGGAAGAAAAGCATGCCAGTTTCTCATTTGGAGGATGAATGGCAGGACCTGTTCAAAGGCATTCAACTCTATATAACCTCAGAAGGCAAGTATGACAAGATGATGCTATACCATTTCAAGCTCTTAGATCATTTCACAGGGAAAATTCTCCTAATTTTACCTTTCTTCTTTCACAAAAGCCTAACTAAAGTATGTAAAAAGATTAGGGTTGAACCTCTAAGTATGAAAAACACTCTTTCTCATTTCGACCTGATCAAATTGATAATTCTAGAGGAACTAATACAAAGAGGAAGGACTTGGCAACATTTTCTTTTTTGGGAAGGCTTTGAAACCCAAACTCAGCCCATAAATGAGAAGAAGAGAGCTGGAAAAAAGCAATTAACTCCTCAAAGCAGCTCGAGGAAGAGGAGAACTCTTCCAAGGCCACTAGAAGATAGGATTTCCGGCATAAAGTCTCACATATCAAAGAAAAAATTAGATTTTGAAACCACTTTAGAGAAGCCTACAGAAAAGAAGACAAATATTCTAAATCTACCATACACAGACTTAGAAACAGAGCTAGAGCAAGAAGATGAAAGTCCATCCATTAAAAGCCCTGAACACTCCATGGAATTTGCATAGGATTGTGAGACTTTTACTCCCACTGATGAAGGTGAAGCATCAAAGAGAAAAAAATCAAAGAAATCACAAAAAAATAAGCAACTAAAAGAAGTGATTGCTCAACAGGAGGTTTTAGAAAGAGTCATCAAGGCGAGATACAAAACTCTATCTGACAATTTCGCAGAGACAAATACATCATTTAAGAGTTGGCTCGTGAAAGTGTCAAAGACAAAAAGAGAAAGAAGAAAATCACCAAATATTATAACAGTTTATGGTGGTTAGAAAAATGCCTTAAGAGGAAGATTAGAAAATTGAAGCAGAAGCAGAAGTCGCACCTAGATCTACAAGTGCTAGCCCAGGTTGTTGTGAATATGCAAGGAGATAAAGAAAATACACGCTAAGTTTTTGATAAAACAACAGTGTTGGAGGTGAAAGTTTCTTTTTGTCCAAAGACAAAGCTTTCACCAGCGCAAAGGGTAAATTTACAACCAGTTAGCTGGTGAAAGGCAAAGCTTTCACCAGCTAACCAGCGAATCATAAGGCGAATTAGCTGGTGAAAGAACAAAAAGAATTTTTGAAAACTAAAGATGGAGCAAGGTGATTTTCAAAGTATTTAAAGAAGTTCAAGAGCATCAAAGGATTAACCACTTAGTCAGAAAATACTTAGCATCGGAGATTTGTGGAGATTTTGAAAACCAAATGCTAAATTGGTCTCCTAAAGTTTCGATTATGATTAATTGAATAAATCCAGCTACAGAAGACAGGTGCCTTTACCTTTTCCATGACACAACAGAGTCCAGAAGATGATGAAGTACAGATGTCAAATATTGATACAGAAGACAGTTCAAGTTCTAGCAACTAGTATTTGTTATCGATTGCCTTAGTTAGTTTTATTTTCTATTTTTAGATACAGATCCAAGTTTTCAGAATCTTAAAAACCGATTGTAAAAGGCTATAAATGCCTATCTTTTCTAAGAGACAAGGGTTGAAACTGGGAATACATTTTGTGCTACTGTATAGACTCTTATTTCATAATAAAATTACAGTCTCCTTTTGCTTTCAATATCTGAAATATTCATCCTTCCTTTTATGTACTTTATTTCAATTTATCTTAGCTTTTAAAGACTATCATCTCTTTATTGAGCTCATAGATTTGAAGTGAAGGATTTCTTTCTATCTTTCATTAAGCCCTACACCCAGTTGTATTTGGAAATCAAGATTAGTGTTCTTCATCCTCTCCTTTTAAAAGACTTGATCTGATTATTGTTTTCTAAAAGCATTGTTTCATTTGAATGTATGATGAGTTATCTATTACATTAATCATTGAGTGATCCCATTGTTCCAAGCATACCTACACATTATTTTCTTAAGTTACCAAGCATCCTTAGCCTACAACCCTAAGGAGTTTCTTGGAGTGATAACAGCACCGATGTGCATGCTTACTAATGTACTGCGCAAAATAATATATTTGATTTGAGCGGTGTGTCATGTACGATAACTGACTGGTGTGTTAGAGGTACTGAGACACATCGTCAAATAGATACATAATTTTATGTGGTGCGTCGATAAATGGTCATGCTAATGCGATCCTATTTACCTATGCACTGTCGAGGATTTTAACATTATGTTGCGGTGCCCCTATAAACTTATAGGGTGCACCGATGGCAGTGCGAGCTGAACGTCTCAAACGCACTGCATAGAAAAAAAAAATTAAACAATGAAAAATTAACTCAATTTTAAATTTTAATTTGTCGAAAAATTAAGTTATAAAGAAAAAAAGACATTACCTGGACATTTTGTTATCACAGAGGCATGGTTAGCACTTAGTAAAAACAAACAAATATTCCCACCATTTGGAAAAATTTGAAGGCCATGCACACAACAACAGACGGAAGGAAGGCAAGCAAGGGAAGCATTGACAACAGGGCGCTTCAGAGAGGAAAAATTTGTACCGGTGCTTTTGAGCTCTACAACACTGAAAATGGTAAAATTGAATTTTACAACCGGTAAAAAGATTTTATTAAACCATGTTCTAATGCACTCGATGACAGAATGCATTGGTGCTACAATATTTACGTAGTGCAACGGATAATATTTTTTACAAATAACCCAAACACAATGTTCCCTTTTAGATCATGGGTGCGCATCGTGCGGCTGGTTACTATGGAGCGCACCGGTGTATATATTTTTTGAATAAAATCCTACAGTGGTGCATAATTTTTAATTTAACCCTATCATAGTGCAGTTGACCGTCTGATGCACTAGTGCATCCAGTGTTACATAGGGAACTGTTTACTGGTTTAAAGATAACCCTAACACGGTGTTCTCTTTGGAGCAACGATGCGCACTAGTACGTCGGTATACTATAGAGCACACTAACGTATATTTTTTGAAATAATTCTACAATGGTGCGTAAATGTTTTTATTTAACCATGTCACGGTGCCCTCTATTGGAACATATATAATCCTAAAATTTGAGCTTTAAATCCTCCACTTCATGAAAATTTAATCTTTCCCAAAGTGGTAACTCAGAAATTAACTTTAAAAATTTAAATCAAATTCATTTCTGGTTAATTTCTAAAAAGGTGCACATGATATCCATCGTTGATGAAGTTTCCCTGTTTGATCAAACAATCCTATTTTTCCCAGAGTTTTGGAGCCGCTTGATTGTTAAATAACCAAATCACTAAAGGTCACTCCAAAGATTTGTGCTTCAGGAATTTTGAGAAGTCTTAACGATAAAGGACCTGAAACCCGAAAGTGTTCTTTCTTCACTTTTCCTAAACCTTTAAAGGACACGAGTCATAATACATGTGTACCTTTTGAGTCTTCCCTGGGTTAACACGTGGCATCCATTTTTTACATTTTCATTTGAAGATTCATATGATTCTAAGTAACACGTGGCACCCTCCTATTCTTGACACGTCATCTAGAATGACATCATATTTGACATGTCACTATGGGAGATGACCCTTCGAAAATATAACAAAGAGCTAATGCGCAAATCCATGAAGCACTAAAATGCCGAAGTATTAAATTTTAATTAATTAAGTTAATCTCGGTCAAAGGATAATTAACTTCTTCTCACTTCGGGGTTCGAACATTTACCCTTCATCATATCCTAAAATATCTGAAGTTTGAATTTCCGAAGCACTTGAAATTAAATATGATTAATTAAAACTTAAAAGATATTATTGAATAATTAATCATTTCGCATTTCGGGTTTCGGGGATTTCTTCTCGAGCTAGATTTAAAAATCCCGAAGTTCAAATTTCCGAAGCACTTGAATTTAAACATGATTAATTGATATTTTAAAAGAGATTATCTCGTAATTAACCTTTCGTGGATTCACAATTCAGGAAATTTCAACTATGTTTCATCCAAAACTCTCGAACACAAACCATTGAATATTAATGGAATTTATCACAAATCAACAGTAATGGTTTTTAGCATAGTTTGTGGATCGTCAGGTATAATTTCCCATTAAAGTTAATAATTTTTTCATTAGTAAAGGTATACTTGGATAAATGCACCTGATGTGAATAAAAATACTTGATTTTCAATTTCATTTTCATCTTCTACAAAGTAGTAAGTTTTATCCGATTGAGAAGCTCATGCAATTCCTCTGCAATAGGTATCCTCGTTCTAATCTCTCGATATCATGGCACCACAGAAGATGATGAATAAGACTAATGCAGCTAGTGAAGGTTCAAATCTAAATGCAGATGTTTTGTCAGACACTACGCCGCGAGCTATAGACTCTGTTAAATCTTGGACACAAGTGTTCGATATTCTGGAACATGAGGCTATAAATTACCTAGAATATTCTGGCAATGAAGTGGATGATACTCATGGATACAAACTCATATATATATCACATTCCAAGATACATAAGATAGTTGCGCAGCTGAGACTCATGTTGTATACTGACATGATAAGCTGGTCCCTGGAAAACGTCGGCGTCCAAACCAGGATCATTTTCAACTATCAAAAGGTTGTTGTTGGGTCTTTTCGACCAGAACACCTCCAAGTAATGTATAAGCTATCTCTCGATCCTAAATATAATTACAATGTTTTATTCATGTTGTATTTTGAGCAACAGGAATGCATACGGTATGACAAGAGTTATCCTGATACAAACAAGTCACTATTAAATTTGAACGTTTCTGCGACGAAGTAGAGATGAATTTTTGTCAGCATAGAGTCGTTTTTGTGACCAAGATGATTTTGTTTTTCATCGAAATTCATTCGTCATTCTAGCGGCCACAGATGGATATTCTTCGGTCTAGCGACCGGAAAAAGAATCCTATTCACAATAGGGAAAAGTTCATCTAGCAACGAATGTTAGTCGGTCAAACGACTAATATTAGTCGCAAGAGTGACCAAGACAACATTGGAAAACTTAGTCAATAAACCACTATGAGTCACTAGAACGATGAATATTAGTTGCTAGAGCGACCAAACCATCAGTTAAAAAGGTCAAAAGAAGGAGGATCAGTTGGTCGATAGAACAAACACATTGGTCGCTCTAGCGATTAACGCATTGGTCGCTCTAGCGACTAACGTTGATGTTTGCGACCATTTGGCAATACTAGCGATGAACATGTTGGTCGCTCTAGCGACTAACACATTGGTATCTCTAGAGAATAACACATTGACGTTTGCAACCAATTGGAAATACTAGCGACGAACAAGTTTGTTGCTAAGGCGACCAATATTGGGGTTTGTTTTTAAAAAAAATTATGCCATTCACACCGGATCTTAACTAAATTTGATAACAGCTATTTAAGTGTGTCCAATAATGATGGTCATGTAATTGTAGGATCTTAACTAAACCTTGATTTCAAAATGGGGTGGATGATATGGTGGAACCATGTGAAAGGAGAACTTGATCAAACAATGCAATAAATCAAACAAATTGACAATCTTGGAGTTGATAGAGTGAATACCATGTTTGAGGAACTCAATGTGTAGGTATTCCTCATATGTAACTCTATTGTTATTGATCATGTGAACAACTTTCTTTATGTCTCCAAAAGAAAATATATGACATGAGGTAGGGCTATGGGAAATTTGGATTGAGGATTGTATAGGAACATGATAAAGGGATGGAGCAAGGGATAAAATGAATTACTGATATATATCTTGTGGGAAGGAAACTTGTCTAGGTAAAAGGGTGCACCAAAAGATTGTTTGATACTAACATTGATTAGAGAAGCTTATGTGTTTTGTGGATTATGGATGCTCATTGTTCTTGTCTTTGTGATCCCTTGGTTCATGAGGCATTTCCCTCATAAAAATCATTATCAATATGGACATCATCCTTGAGGTGCAAGTCCTTGAATTGATTTCATAGCATTCTCCCAAATTCACACAAGTCCTTGTGTGATAAATATCATATTTGCAAACGTAAGAGAGGTCAAATTTACATATCAAACACTAGGTATCAACATTTCAAGTGTTTCCAAATTTGGGTTCCTACCATTACGCTTTTAGCTATAGTTATGGTGATTTCTTGCTTTATTCTCTTGGAAATG
>JASDQU010100790.1:115603-138762 GCA_032191745.1 Picea mariana
TTAGGACTGTACATAAATAAGATCCTTGGAGCATGTGTGTTTATTGTTGTTTTTACTTGTTGGATTTATTTTCTTCAGCATGGTGTTTTTGAGCTTGAATCCATAGCCCAACAGAATACGACTGGAGCTGAAAAAGGAGATCTTAGAGCCTCGTTGGGAGGAATCTATCCCCCATGGAGCCTAATGTTATCACATATTTTTTCAAAGGGATTGTTTTCCTTCGAAGTTGGTCATTGGGTGACCAAATGTAAAAGAAGTGGGCTTAAAACCCACAAATGTTTTTCATCCAAAGTCAGGGAACGATTGTGCAAAGGTGCGCACATACCTGGTTGATGAAAATCTATCAAGCACGGGCTCAGTCTCGGCCATTGGATCCATCAAGCAAATCAGATCGATGGTTCATGGGTATTCGGGATCCAAAAGTAGCTTGAATTTTAGTGCCAAGGAAAAGGCTCGAGATCAAGGGATGAGAAAAGTTTTAATCGTGGCACAAGAATAGCATTTCATGGTTTTCTGAGATGGAGCGGTCAAGGATCAGAGTCATCAGAACTCGTGAAATGCGAAATCACGAAAATATTGCAGTCGTTGATCAAAGGAGAGATTTGGATTGTTAGATCAACTTTTCACAATTTCGCGAGTCAGGAAAGTAGGAGGGAGAGTCTTGAATATTTGTGACCCGCAAAGTCCATAAATGATCTTGGTTGTCCATTTTAGAAGGGCACGTGGCATAGGATCCGAACCGTGGAGGAAATATTTACGGGAAAGATGAGGTGAGAAGTGTCAATGGCCCTAAGTCCCGAAACACGGGTACAATATGGGTTGTCCTTTTCAGAGGAGCGCATGTCATCCTATCCAGGGATTGCGCTTTTGCAACTTGGAGATTTCAGCATGGAACACGACGTGAACTCGCAAAATGTGAAATCACGACATGCCTGAGAGTAAGGCCCATGATCACAACCTAGGGTCATATAGAAAGTGGGGCCAAAAGAAGAATAAGTGGCCATCCAAGTAGTGGGAGACCAAAGTGTTCGAATAAATGATCACAGCCGTTGGTTTTACAGTAAACTCGGTCGTGGATCCCAATTGGTTGTTTCGCGATTTCGAGCATCAAAGTATTGGAGATCAAGGGGAGTAGAACATCTAGAAATGCAAAATCCTGAGATTTCATGTGGATAAGCATGAGGTCACAGCTCGTGGTCATGTGGGTCAAGGGAATGGAGCCATGTGAAATATTGAAGTGCTCGAGTTGGTCACAGAGAAGGATCAACGTGGCCTCGAGACGCCAGAATTGCCTCAAAGGAATTATGAGCTCACCTGAAATAGTGATGGGTGTCAGGCCTCGTCCTGATCCTAATGAAAGTAGTTAATGAAAATGAGGAATGTGGTTGAAACCTCGTTTCACCACATAAATGGAAAGCATGGAAAATTTGGCCATGGAGGGCAGACTATCAGCCGAAAGTTCCATGTCTATTAGCTGAAAGTTCCCTGTCATGGATTTTCTTGTAAAGCCCATACCGATCTGATCTTGCATCTGACAAAAGAATGCAAGTGCAGCATGACAGAAGAAGATGCAGACGCCAAGCCTTGAATTCCATGACCAAAGCGTGCCTCTGAAGGGTACAAGTTGCTTTGACTATAAATACTCAGTTTTAACATTTTGTGAGGGTCGATGGTAGATCAAAGATCCCATATTGTAAAGTTTTAATGAAGCTGTTGGTTCTCTGGTTATGTCATTGTAGTCTGATATTTCTTGTTTAATGACAGTCAACTTTCTTACTCCCTCTTATTTCCCTCTGATGTTGAAAGAGTTTATGATTGACCGATTCACTTGAATTATTGTGACTGCATTATGATGAAAGTTTGATTATAGTGTTGTTATCATTCCTTTCAGTTTCTTTGAGATTTAAATTCAAGGAGTTCTTGTGTTTAAATATTTCCTCTTTAGGCTACTGGAAGACCTGATGTTTACAACATACCTCTACATTTTTATCACCAAATTCTTCCTCCTACTCACCTTTACTACAACCTACTGACTGAAGTTGAACCAAGACCTCACCTTCTTGTGCATATCAGTCCAGTTTTACGAGTTAAGACACTATTTACTTGAGACTGTGCCCATTTGACCTTTTTTGCAACCAACCTGTGACATAAAACTCTGATGGGTATTGAGCTTACCTGTGTCGCAATCTAGGGGTGACTTTCGGTGTTAACGGGTTGATCTACCATCCGACTATCTTTGAATTCTAGTCAATTATTCGACCAAATATCTAGTCGACCACTTGATCGACTATCTCTAGCTTATAGTTGATTGACCAATTGTTTATCTCCCCAAAAAAGGTGGGAAGAACCATCGAAACCCAAGGTTCCAATAGGTACATGGATTACCTCCAATTTCTTCCACTAAGGGTGTTTTTTAGGGTTGCATCCTTTGAAAGCATCACACAATAAATTTTGAAAAGAATAAAGCTTGGTTTTCCCAAGATAGTTGTGGTTGGAACAAAGTTATCAACTTAACAAGAACTCTCCAAAGTTCTCATTTTTTAAGAGGTCGCATTTTTACCCCTATTTCAAAAAGTGGTGCTACTGATAGCACCATTTTTTTTGGAGGTGGTTAAAATTGTGATTTTTTTGAAATCGTGACCTTGACATTGCGGGAAATTGCGGACATAACCTTGAAATTCATACTCAAATTGAAAAAAGATGCTACCTGTACCACCACTTTTGTTTTTGAGTTAAAACTATGACCTAGTTGAACCATGACGTTGACCACTAACACCATCATAAATAAAACATTGAAAATTGACTCTAAAACCTAAATGTCTTATTACTTGGTAATAATTTACCTAAAAAAAATAATTAAATTGAAAAAATAGCATCCCTAAACAAATTTGTTTTTTAAGGAAAAAACAATTTTATTTTAAAAAGAAAGAAAAATAACCTTTTATATTTTTTTAAATGAAAATCACAATTTTTTTAATCAAAAAGTTAAAAAACGAATTAAAAAAAAATAAGAGTGTAAAACCTAATTTATAAAATAAAATAAAAATACAAAACTACTCTTAAAACACTAAAATTAAAAAAAAGATTGAAAAAAACACGTGAAAAAATATTTTTTTTTTATAAAAAAAATTAAAAAATAATCAAAACTAAAAACTAAAAACAAAAAATCAACCCCTAAAAAATAAAATTAAAAGAAAGGTTTTATTTTTTTTAAGATTTGTTTTAGTTTTTATATTTTTTAAGGTTAATTTTTTAATTTTTTTTATAAAAAAAATGTATTTTCGCATAATTGTTTTCAATCTCTTTGTTTTGATTTTAGTGTTTTAAGAGTAGTTATGTATTTTTGTTTAAAAAAAAAGGTTTTACATCTTTTTAATTCATTTTTTTTAATTTTTAATTAAAATAATTGTGATTTTCATTTCTTTCAACAATATTTGTTTATTATTTTTTTTTTGTAAGTAAGAGTTTTTGTATTACCTTTCATAGACAGAAAATACATAAAAATTTGTCATGCGAGAGTTTTTGTCAGTTTGAATCGCTCAACAGGGAAACCAATTTGACGCTCATTGAAAATATATTTGAAAAACTTAAATGTATTGTGCTAAAAAGAAAAAAATAGACTGTTTATACGGGTGTCTTGTGCTAAATCAAAATATGCCACCAAAATCCTGATGGTCGTCTACTTGTAGCATAGTCCAAAATCCCCACATGAGTAAGCTACTTAAATACCGAAACATTAAGAAGAATGTTGTAACTTGAACCCAGTGTTGCATTCACGTGCTTGGTTTGTATGATCTTTTGTTGTAGGAGGGGCCGCAGTTGTTGCTTCAACACTCATGTTAGGAGCATTCTCTGTCTCATTTGGGTTGTGTGTCGTTGAACTAGATACCTGAATGGAACCCATAAGGGTGGTGAGAAGGAGGTCTAACCTTTCCCCATGTTTATCCTTGTTTTCCATTCTAAAGCGAAGGTCATCCATTTCCCTGTGAGAGTCGAAGAAAAGACCTTGCAGATTTTCCTAGGCTACCAGGAGGCCCATCCATACATCACTATTTGCATAGGATAGCAGAAGAGGATGCGAGGGAAGATTCTTCGCTAAGGGAGTGGAGGGAAGGGGAGGGGGCAGAGGAGGGGTAGAGGGCTCAGGAGGAGGACGCAAGGACTAGATCATGGTTGGGGGCTAATCCCAATGAGTGTCGAGTCTGATCAAACAATTCAAGACAACAAGCCCATAGTGAGGAGAGAGGGGGAAGAGCTTGTTGGACAGGTGGGGAATCAACTAAGGACAAGGTGGTGGAGCTTGAAACCGAGGGGTATAGTGGAAGAGGAAAAAGGGCCATGCAACCATAAGTTTGGTACCACTGGGAGCCTCTTTTTGGCTTCCCTCATTGCCTGGGAATTTCCAGGAGAAGGAGGAGGCTGGTGACAGGCATTGAGGGATTAACATAAGAGCCAATATAGAGGATGGAGCTGAGAAAAATCAGAGTATATAGGAAACTAGCTGAGGATACCGACGATGAAGTGAGCCCCCAGGAAATCCCCCATGGTATTAAATCAAACAACCCAGGAGAAGAAGGACATGTCAAAAGTTATTCACAATGAAAGAACAGGTGGAGATGGCATGTCGGAGAGGGCAATTCATAAGAACAAAGGAGTAAATGGGATGTGAGGTCTAAGGAGTTAGCATTTAAGGAGAAGGGTGGCACCGCGGAGGGAGTCACATGGCTGCCCCACTGCTGGAGCGTGTCGTTTTTCCTCATGTGGAGTGTTGGACACTCCACCTGTCCATTGGGCTGTGTTGGATGTCTAACACCCCATCCGAGGGTCTTCTTGTGGAAAGAGCCACAACGATGCAATATTTGAGGACTGAATGATATTTATGACCAATGGGAATGTAAACAAGCTCCTGTCCCTCCTAATAAACTCCAATATTGGTCAGTTTGTCTACAATTTGGTTCTCTTTCCTCCGAATATGTGAAGGAATGAGTACCAAGTCAGGTTGTGCTAAAGTTGCAATTTTGTTGAGGTTGTGATAAAGTCTCCAACAAGGGGATATTTTCTTGTGATCAACCCCATGAAGGATCTTTGTGAATAGGCCTAATATTATCTGAGAGTCCCCTTCCACAATTATCTTCTTGTGTCCTTGCTCCTGAGCCATTCAGAGGCCTCCAAGTAGGTCCCATAGTTCTGTTCAGTTATTTGAGTTGTGCCCAATGCTTCCTGCAGTGATGAGTAAAATGAATCCTTTAGGATCCCGTAGAACCTCCCCATATCCATCCGGTCCAGGATTTCTTTTGGAATCTCTGTTGAAATTAAGTTTGATGAACCTAGGGGGTAGAGGCGACCAACTTGAGGGACTGATCCTGACTTGAAATTTCTTGGGGTTGCTGGAGGATTGAGAGCCGATGTTGATGTTCTAGTGTGAGAGGAGGGATTGTTCATGAGGGGGACATAAGATATACTCTTCTTTCCAAGACTACGAATGAATTGTTTCGATAATATTGTCTTGAATTGTTTTGCATATGTGCTCCCAATTGAGGCTGGAGGATTGCAAAATGCGCCTGTTTTGTTCCTTCCAGTGTTGCTATAGGATGAATCCTGGAAGGAGCTTCCAAATACGGTTCAGGGTGGGAGACCAAAAGGCATTTTCTCTCCAGCCCTTGATGATATCCTTGATACCTTCTCGATTGCGATCTAAGGTCCTCATGATCAAGGCACACTGGTCCCATACCTAGGAGTTGAAAGGGAAGAGGTTCAAAATATGACTTTGGGTTTCATAAGCATCGTTGTAGAGAGAGAAGATAGAAGGTCCCATGAATCCTCGTTTCAAAAGGAGATCCCATGTTAGAACTCTTTTATGCACAACGAGCTAGAGGAAGGAGTTGATCTTGGGCCAAAGTTTGGAGAGACATATTTCCCCCCATACCTGTTCCTTTGGAAGTGTGTCAAAGGATTCCTTGAGAGAATATTTCTCTTGAATATTGAAAGTCCCGCATGGAGTGTGTCTCCATATTAAAATATCTTCTCACAGAATGAGATGGATCTTGCGAGTTTTGAGCTCCTCGTGCGAGGGTTGAATATCCACATGTTCTCGAACGTGAAGATCTATCCAGGAGGATTTCCAAGTGTTCCAAGTGGTGCCTAGGGGGTCATCTTGCTATAATTTAGCCACATTAGTGAGACCAACCTGTGTTGTGGGGGACAAAAAATCTGTTGCAAAGGGACATTTCGCCAAGATGGGTAATTGCTGCCAAGAATCATGCCAGAAATAGGTCATTTTCCCATTTTTCACTTCCCAGAAAGCATGTTCAACGATGAGAGCGTTGTTATTCTTTGTTGTGTCCATATTAATGAGCCTGTACCTTTCTCATTCCATCTTATTAAATTCTTTTTAGTTATGTGGGGAGTGTATTTCTGTTGCCAGAGACACTCCCATAGATCAGTGGGGTGTTTGAGCCATCGCCACTAGATTTTGGCACTTAGAGCTTTGTTGAGAGTAGCTGGGTCTCGAAGGCCTAATCTTGTATCCATCTTTGGCTTGCATATCTTTTCCAAACTGACCAATTCTCCCTTATTTCCTACCTTTGTTCCTTTCCATAGGAATTTCCTCTAGAATTTTTTAATAGCAACGAGGACAAAGCCAGGGGAAGCTAAAGCAAAAAATGAATAGATTGACATGTCTTGCAACAATGATTTGAGAAGGATGAGTCAACTAGGGATGTTGAGGGTGTGAAAGGTCAAGGAGGAAATAATTTTCTCCAAAGAAGAGAGCAACCCTTCCCATGAACTATTGCGTAAGGATTTATCTATGAGGGGAATTCGCAGGTACTTGGACGGAAGGGAGAAATAGCTGAAACCGAGGAGGCAGGTGATGTGAAGTTGAAATTGGTGCGGGGAGTTAAAAAAAAATATATGAGATTTGTCCCTGCTTATGTCCATTCCAGAGGCATCGTAAAAGTATTGGAGAAGGTCACAGATGTGGTGAGCTTCCCAAGCTATAGGAGAGGCCATCATCAAAGTATCGTCTACAAATTGGTTGTGAGAAATAAGAGGGTTGAGACCATGAAGGGCAAGACCCCCAAGAGAATTTTCTAGGACTGTTGCTTTGATGGATCTTCTTAGTCCTTCAACCATGATAATGAAGAGGAAGGGTGACAAAGGGTCCCCTTGTTGTATGCCTCTGGATGGAGAAAAAGGGCAGGAGGGGACATCGTTGATAAGGATGGAGAAGAGAGTTGAAGAAGTGAGATTGATTATCCATTCAACCCAAGCAAAAGCAAATCCAAAAGCTAATAGAGTAGATTTCATGTAAGCCCAACTAATTTTGTCGAAGGCCTTGGAGAGATCTAGTTTTAAGAGCATACCTGGGATTTTAGTGAATTGGAGCGAGTGAATGACTTCATAAGCAAGAATGACACTATCAAGGATTTTTCGACCTTCAATGTACTCTGATTGTTTTGAAGAGATGATGAAGGGAAGCAGGGGTTTGAGACGTCTTTCTATGACCTTGGTAAGGAGCTTGTAGATGATGTTATAGAGGGCAATGGGTCATAATTTCTTTGGATGATTGAAAAGTTCTTCCTTGGGAATGAGGCTTAATAATGTCGTGTTGAGGGAAGGAAGCACTTGCTTAGATTGTCTAGAGTCCTCGATGATTACCCAAACTTCATGTCCGAGAATTGACTAACAATGATGAAATAAATCCGTTGTGAATCTGTCGGGGCCAGGGGCTTTTCCATCCAGAGTGTTTTTGAGAGCCTGGTCTACCTCCTCGAAGGTGATTGGCCTTAAGAGGGATTCGTTTTAATCTTCTGTTGTGCTTGTAGGGATATGCTGAGTGATTTTGTCAATGGTAGTAGATCTCCTTCACGGAGGCTCAGAGAGAAGATTTTGATAGTAGGTAATAAGTTCTTATTCCATGTTTTCATGAGTTTGGAGGGATTTCCCTTGATCAATGACTAGATGAGAGATGTGGTTGATGTGCCTTCATTGAATCATGGATCAGTGGAAGAAATTTTTGTTCCTTTCTCCCTCTTGAATACATTGAATTATGTACTTCTGTCGCTATAAGGTTTCTTCTTGCGAGCTCCTGTCGTCCATTTCCTTTATGATATGAGCTTTATGTTCCTTCAATTTCTCTGTGATGCCTTGCTCTCGGATATTTTGTTGAAGGCTCTCCATTTGTTGGTTTAGAATCTTTTTGGCTTCAAATATGTTTCCAAAGCTGGTTTTATTCCACTGTTTAATGTGTTGTTTGAAGTTTTTTAGCTTTTGTTGAAAGCGATACATGATTGATCCCTACTGGATGGTTAATTCTTCCCACCAGGTCGGATCCATTGTTTGGAATTCCAGATATGCAAGCCATAATTTCTCAAATCTGAATAGTTTCCTTTCAGGAGATCCTGGGATGTCTATCCATAGAATGATGGGCCAATGATAAGAATTGATGGCGTCTAATATGCTAGCCTCTAGAGATATCCCTTCTAGCATGAGAGGCTCTGAAATGAGGAATTGGTTGAGTCAACTGGCGATCTGCTAGTCTCCTGATCTTCTATTGGACCAACAAAATTTGTTTATTTTTCTTTCCTTTTAAAATAATCTTTTTTTTTTTTTCTCTTAAAAAACAAATATGTTTAGTGATGTTTTTTTTTTTTTAATTTTTCAATTTAATTATTTTCGTCATGTAAATTATTAAAAAAATAGAATTAATTAATAAATAAATTATCAAGTAATAAGACTTTTAAGTTTAGGAGTCAATTTTCAATGTTTTATTTATGGTGGCGCTGGTGGTCAAAGCCACAATTTCAATTAGGTCATAATTTTAACTCGAAAAAAAAGTGGTGCTACTGGTAGCATCATTTTTCAATTCGAGTGTGAATTTCAGGGTTATTTCCATAATGTCCCACAATGTGAAGTATGAAATTTAAAAAAAGTTGTAATTTTAATCACCTCCAAAAAAAATGTGATATCGATAGAACCACGTTTTGATTTGAGGGTTGATTTTGGTGTTTTTTACCAAAAAATATGATATTTTTGGGCTACAGTTCTCATTTTAAAGTCACAATTCTTTTTAAATTAATAACTTTGTTTTAATTTATAGTGGCATATGTGGTCCTCTTAAGACTCCATCCTTATGAAGTGATCTCTACTTTATCACCTTCATTAATGATTACAGTAGAACAACTTAAATATATTTATTAAAGCATATAAGTGAATCATTTGTTATCTTTTAAAAATTTAAAACCCTTAAAAAAGAATCTATGAAATGCATCAAGACTCTTCATATTAATAATGTGAGGACTATGAAATGCATCAAGACTCTTCATATTGATAATGTGAGGAAGTACACTAGATATGAGTTTTCAACATATTTATCAAATCATGACATTAAATATCAAAGAATTGTTCCTTAAACATTGTTCTTTACACACCTTGACATAATGGGTTTGTTTTGAAAGAAAAAAAAAAAGAACTTTAGTTAAAATCGATGGATGTATGTTGCATTTGATTTTGGATGGATGTATGTTGCATTTGATTTTGGAAATCACAGCTTTAACAAAGTTTTTATTAAGGAATATTTGTAGATTACTCTTGAAGAAAATCGATGGATGTATGTTGCATTTGATTTTGGAAATCACAGCTTTAACGAAGTTTTTATTAAGGAATATTTATAGATTACTCTTGAAGAAAAGTGAAATGTGAAATGGAAAAAGGTTAAAAATGGCAATTTCAAAGTATTTGGACGTGAGTGTGGCTTTCTTCTTAATGTAGAATCTTGAGCCCATATCCCATTTTTCTTTTCTTGTTGTCTAAAGTGCAATGCACTCACATGAATGTTAAAAACATTAAATGTGTTCATAGGTTTTATGTTTTAAATGTATGAATTCTTCTTTAGTTTCTAACTTATCATGAATGTGTATTTTGAAAATTTTTCCATGGGAATCTATTACTCGAGATGCTTGAACGTTGTTTTCTTTAGTTATTACTCGAGATGCTTGAACGTTGTTTTCTTTAGTTGTTTCTCACATGGATAGTGAAAACAAATAAAAATTATACCTCTAATGATGTTTTTTATATACTTGTTTTCATGTATATTTTGTAACATGGAAAAATACATTACATATTTTTACTAAATGTATTATGGAACAATTTAAGTAAATATTTACACATAAAGGGAAAAAAAGAAAAGAAGACAAAATAAAATGTGAGAGAAATATAAAAAAACAAAGATTCAAGAAAATGAAAATAAAAAGGTAAAAAAGGAACGTGACACACATACTTCTCTTTTTGCCACATGGTAGAGAAGAGCCATGCAAGTTTATGAAGAAAAAAAGCACGGGGACAGGAGATGACTCTACTGAGAAAATAAAATTTCAAGAGTGAAACATTGGATTAGTTGGTTAGTGCACCACCATTAAAGATTTGCTTTAACTTTCAAAATCACAAGTTCAATTTACATTGAAGTTAAAATGTGCATTTTAATGAACAATTTCAAATTTAGTACATTTCATATTTCTATAATTGACCCAAAGTTTGAGTAAGTCATGGTTTATACTGACCATACTATAAATAAAGTTTGACTATGCCAAACCCATGGTCAATGCTATCTCGAAATATAACATATTTAAAATCCCATGCATGCCATGTAGAGGCACACATATCTTCGTGGGTATAATACAAGATTTGTAACTATATTTGACTTATATTATTATATTATTTTTATAGTTATGAATCCTTATCAATAAAAATATTGTCATAACTAGAAAAGATCTCTTCTATACAAAAAATTGATCTTCAGAGACGACTCAAAACAATGGAATCCAAGATTATTTGGGGACAACTTTCATTGTTAGTGAATCTAATAAAACAATTGACACAATCCATGGAGTAACCTCCAAGTACTTGATGAAAGTTCTCTAGAACAATTGTGAAGCCCATATATTAGTGTCTTTTAGCATAAAAATGATGATTGTTGATATTTTTTAACGTTAATACACAAAATGCATTAAAAGATTAAATCAATAAATAAATATACATCACAATTTGTGGAAAACTATATCAAGCAAAGATATAGATAAAATTGTATAATTCAAAATGCATTAAAATATTAAACCAAGAAATCAATATACATCACAATTCGTGAAAAAACTATATATCAAGGAAAGATATAAATAAAATTCACATAATCCAATTTATGATTTATACTAATTACCTCTCCAAGAAACTACCAAAAACTCCCTTGCTTCATAGAATTCTATTGTTGGTTTCTATCTCATCATGAGAAATTACTTTAAATATCATACACACTTTACCAATCATACTTAATGCTTCCAACCTTACATTTAATCATTTTATGCACAAATTTTAGGTTAATGGTTACTATACACATAAGACAAGAAACAAGTTTATGGTGACTCCATGTGAACATGCATCACCATAGGCACAAACTCACTTGAACAATGTAATTAACAACCAATATAAATAGTTTTACTTATGCCATTTTGCATGAGGATAAAAAATGGTTTTAGGATAAAAAATGGTTTTAGGATATCATTCTAAAATCTAAATGTGGAAATTTCTTCCTTCTCTAAATACTTAACACCAATTTATCTTTAGAATTCAATTACATATATGAAGATCTTCCCATCACGATCGATTTCCACTTAAAAAAATAATAATGTGAGATTACTAACCATATTCTATCCCAAACCCGAAACAAGGAAAAACAAGAATTTTGTGAAAGAGGAACAAACACAAATTTTAGTCTAAAATTTTCATTTAGATCACAATATTAGAAGTGGAAGTGAGGAAACTGCACTTTAAATATTTGTAATAAAATTAAATGAAATTCTACTTCTATTTGAGATATTTATAATAAGTTATTGTTGATAATTTTTCTTTATAAAGAAAGGATCAATGCTAAGGGAATATTTGAGAGATCCAAAGAGTGTTCTCCATTTTTAAAGAGGTGTTACTCATTTTTGTCAAAAACTAATCTTTTATTGGTCTCCCTTCCCGAATAGACAAGAGAGTGCTAAAAAAACAAATTCTACAAAATTGTAAAACAAACATAGTTATACTATAAGCATTTTTTCTTTCAAAACATTTTTCTACTTGCAATAGGATCAGATAATTCAAAAACCATAAATCAAATAAAAAAAAATGATTATAAATAAAAAAATTTCTTAACACAAAACAAACATACCACCAAATATACATACAAGCATACCACCAAATATACATAGATATAGATTAAACTAAAATAATAGATAGAGATTAACCCAAGATAATTTATTCTGAAGGAAAAGTGAAGAGGTAACACAAGTCTAATAGAACTATTAAATTATTTATCATTAATTTCATAAATATGTAGATGATCATATACTCAACATTTCAACTTTTTTAATAGAGAGTTTGAAAATGATAAAACACAATACAACAATTAGTATCGTATCTTTTTGTGGAGATTTAATAACGAATGAATTCCAAAAAAGGTTTCTTTATGATTCAAGAATACTTTTTTCCATAAATGATTTTACGAAACCCTAATGACATAAATAAACAAGGAAATAAATGCATTATCCCTCGAGGTAGGCAAGTGGTTCCCACAAACCTTTGAAATATAAAGCCTAAAAGAAGAGACAAAGGACATAAGTCACAAGTTGGTCTTCATAAGACTAAAGGAACGTACGATATTAAGAGGAACACAAAGTTGGGAAAGGCTTGGGGTGTTAAACTTATAAAATTGTGGGAATTTTTTTAGTGTGAAACCCTTTTTATTTTATGGTTGTTGTTTAAATAATATTTATCTAAAGCCATTTGTAATCCTAACTATCTTAATTTCTCTCAAGATATTTTAGAAATTGCTTCAATTTCTTTATCAATTTTATTAAATTCTATACATTATTATTGGACCAAAGATTCACTTCCAAAAATTTTAACGATAAGATTAGTATCTTAATTTCTCTCGAAGATAATCTAGAAATTACTTCAATATCTTTATCAACTTAAAATTTGATATATTCCTTAAGGGGCCCACAATAACTTCTTCCTTTATTCTTGATGCAAACATTTCATCCTCAATTTCATTAAATTCTATACACTATTATTGGACCAAAGGGTCACTTCCAACATTTTTAACGATGAGATTAGTAAGCCATCTTTATATCTTTTTCTCATAAAATATTTTCAATAGATTGAATTATGGAGTAAAAGAAGACTTAACCATTTTTAATTTAGCCTTAAATTTTTCTCTAGTAAGAATTTTGTTCTCTTTCGTAATCGATGATCTCTTCATTCATGACAATCTACACACAAGGAATTATTATTTTTCATACCGTGGAGAATATCATTAAAATATGACAAAGAATAATTAATGTTCATGAATAAATTATTTAAATTGTAAAAAAAAAGATTAATACTTGAAACGAGTATGAGAAACTCATGTATTAGTCATGCAAATTGGAAAAATGATTAATGCATTAGAATTTTAGGTATTATTCATTTAATTGTAAAAATGAGAAATTAGTTTTATGAGAGAATCCAACTCACAAATTAGTTTCCTAATTTTAAGGGGAAATTGGTTTACAAGTCACAAGGAGGAAGTTAAGGGTCTCATAAGTTGGTTTGGACTCTTCCTCACTTTATTACAAGTGGTTTCCTAGTCTCAAGGAGAAAGTTAAGAGTTTCACGAGTTGGTTGAGATGCTTTCTCATTTTTTTCCTTGAGTGTTTATTAGATCCTAAATTTGTGGATCTTGTCTTCTCGAATTATGAAATTAAGGAAACTATTTAAACTCTTTATTGGGAGAGATTTTAGAGGTCATATGTGGAGGCTCTTTTGAGAGCTCTTTGAGGAGAGAATCAAGAAATCATGCTTGTGGTTTGTAAGCCCTTTCATTGGGAGAGTTGAGCCCCCTCCGTTGAGGAGAATGTAGTGCTTCTGATGTCTGAAGAAATTTCACTTATGAGCCTTGGAGCATGTGCTACATTTTGTGAGAAAATTTCAGTCCTTTGGGAAAGATAATATAATGATTCATATTCCAAGCGGATCTAGAGACATAACTAGGATGTCCTAGTGAACTCCATTAACAACTTGATGATCTCTTATCTCATCTTTTCTTATGCATGTTTTATTTCCACAATTATGTTCATTAAATGCATTAAGTAATGGATATATGAGACTAACGACATATTCACCAAGTTTATATTCAATTTGGATTCAAGCCTTCATAAATACACGTTTTCACCTTTGATGCAATCAAGTTCAATAGATCCAAATTTGTAAATATGACCTTAATGGAGTGGCCTGGAACCAAATCAAGTTTGGTATCAGTGTCACCCTGGTTTCAGATCAAGTGGTATCAAAGCAATATTGATAGGTATTGCAGGTTTTTAATGCAAGATGCAAAAGACACCAAAGCAGAAATGGCTCAATAAGATACATGAAATCAATCAAAGCATTCAAGTAGAGAATGTCGAGTTGAAGAAGGTATTGTGAGATGCAGAAGAAGAGAATCATAGATTGTGACTTCAATTACAAGCCACATAAGAGGCTTGGGAAAAGTTGCAAGGTGATGAAGGATTAACAAAACCATCCCCCACACCTAACCCTGAAACTGTAACTGAGGTAAACAATACTTCTTTATTTTCATGTTCTTCTCCTCATGATGATGATTTTGGTGCATTTGAAAATCACACTACATGCATTGGCTTGAAACTAATGAAGAAAATGGGATATGAAGGAAGAGGCCTTGGAGCCAATGGCCAAGGCATTGTGAATCCCATCGAAGTGGTGGAACTACCTTGATATGCAGGATTGGGCTATGTAAGAAAGGAAGTTGGAGAATGCTCCAAAACCACAAAAGAAAGAGAGTCCTCAAGTGACAAGTTTGAATCCGAGCAGGTTGAGAGCACATCATACCTTTTCGATGATCATGATTATGAGTCATCTCCAAAGGGAGATGAGAATTACAAAAGGGGAGCTCGAGAAATTTCTCCTCACTAGACCTACACCAAAGACAACCAATCAAGGTATAAAGTCTCATTATTCAAATGTTCCTTTTGATTACAAGCAAATTGGCAATGTAAGGCAAAGTCTATGGCATAGAAAACCATGTACATTTTGTGGTTTGAATAACCATGTTTTGGCCAAGTGTTGGAAACGAATGGTTTTGTACAAGAAGGTTATGACAACCAGGAAGAAGCAAAGACATGAATACCCTTATCCACATTAGGAGAAAAACAAGGGCATGAAAACATGGGTAAAGAAGAACCATTCCACCCATTGCAACAAGGGTGGACATCAGGAAGCCACATGTTAGACACTCCATATAGAGTTGCATCCCATGTAGGGCAAAGTTGGGAAAGAACTTATGAAGGAAAGGATCGACAAAACAACTTAGAAAGAAAGCCATCCACAAGAAAAGAGATAGCTCGAGAGGGATAAACTATTTTTCTTGATGTCTGAAAGGATGGGTAGACTTTTTGAGTTAGTTGATAGTGGCCATCATTGTAAATTACTTTTTCCTTCTAAGACCCCATAGAAGGGAACATTTGTAAAAGTGATGATATTTTCACTTATTCATGCAACATAGCGATATTTTAGGCCTTTTATTTGAGTAACTAAGCCATGGGGCTCCAAAATAGCCCAAAACTCAAAGTCCCCAGAATTTGAGAAAAATAGCACTAAGTCAAAGAGCTCAACGAGAGATTTCTAGTGTTGCAAATGACACCTCAAACGAAGTCTGGATAACAAATTTATGACCATCTAAACGTTTCAGCAACATGCGAAACTGGTGAAATTTGTACAATGTCGACATTGGCATGCTGACGTGGCAACATGAGAGGATGCCACATGTCATCCACATGGATGATGTGGCATGCCATATGATGACACAAATTGTGTTGTAGGTACAGTTGGAAGTACAGATGATGACATCATCGGGACATGTGGTAGTCCCATAGTGTGACATGTGTCACTCATTTTCAAAATTTTTGGGGTACATTTGGACGAATAGAAAGTGTCATGTGGCATCGTACGAACGCCACATGAAAGTACAACCATGATGTGGAAGATGATGTCAACGGATGATTGAGCCTTGATGTGACAGTTTGGATAATGACATCATCATGATATGGCATGCCGACTAAGAGCTGACGTGGAAGTATGGATGATGATGCCAACATGATGCGGCATGCTAACTGGGTGCTAACGTGGTTGTATGGATGATGATATCATCATTACATGGTGACTAACTAGGAAGTACGGTAGATGATGTCATCATGACGTGGTAGGTTGTATAGTGACATGGCACTAATGCAGGATGATGACATGGCACTAACGTAGGCTAATGACCTGGTAGGTCATACAATGACATGGCGTTGACCGTACAGTTGAATGGGTGCCACATGGACCAATCACAGGCTATCACGTGGAAACCCAAATTTCCCCATGTATGGACACACATTTTGAGGCACAGGGGTATTTATTGCTGCAATTAATGATTGTGTGGCACACATTTTGAGGTAGAAAGCCCAAGAGGGGCCTAAAAGTGAAAGTGAGAGAATTTGACGAAAGTACAGTCATTTTTGCATGATTTTTCACCACGAATCCATTAGTGTAGTCAGAATTTGGATCCAATGAATGTATTTTTAGGGATCATGACTGAATCCCACTTTTTTCATTAATGCATGACACATTTTTCGAGGCACAAAGCTCAAGGGGTCCCATAAGCGACAGTGGTGGAATTTGACGAAAGTATAGACATATTTTCATGATTTCTAGCCACGAATGCACCAGTGTAGTCAAAATTTGGATCTGAGAAGTGGATTTCAGGGCTCATGGAAGAATCCCACTTTTTTCATTAATGCATGGCACAAACTTCAAGGTAGAGTTTCACCTTTTAGAATAGGGGGCAAAATAGAGAAGAGAAAGTCGAAGTATCCGTGTAACCTTTGCACGGAAGACCATATGAATCACATGTTACCTCGACTTGTGGAGGCTTAGAATCTATTGGAATAGCAACAATTTGTTGTGCTGATGAACACATTTCCACATGGGAAAAACATGGCTCAAGCCTCAACATCCTCAAGAGCGGAAGGGGGCAGTAAGGGACCCCCCACGTCTACTGGTAATACTTGGGCCACGAATGTTTACATGTTGAAAGGTGACACTCATATGGTGACTAGGGCCCGAGATTACAGAATGTCGGACTCTGTCCAAAAGAGTAAAGAAGCCAAAAACCCACCAGTTCCTCTCCAGATTGAGAAGACGATGGGCGAAACAATGACAGACATCTTGAAAGGGGCGTTCAAGAAAGCTTATCATAATCCGAACGCAAGGGGTGCCCAAAAATGCTCCGTTGTGAAAGATTTGGCACAAACCCCTTGCGCAATATCTGATTTGGAAGTCCTCCAGAGCTGCCCTTTGTAGAGAAAATCCCTGTTATCTGCCTTGGGATCTGCAGAGACTTGTAATTCGGGAGTGATCATTCTCTATCCAATCGACTTGAAACCTCATCTTCCTTACCACGTTGTGTTTTAGATAGTAGTTCCTTACACCATGAAATATTTTACTCAGAATATCTTCCATACGGTGGTTGACGAGGGTTCCTTGACTTGCGTGATGTCGTTGGAGTGTTGGAAGGCCATTGGCCAACCTGTTTTGTCTCCGTCGCCTACGTTTCTTACGAAATTCGACGGTCATTCGTTCAGACCACATGGAATCATTCCTTCTTTCCCTGTGCAGTTAGGAGGAAAGACCGTGTGCGTCAAAGAAAAGTGGTCGACGCGCCTCTCGACTACAACCTTTTGTTAGGAAGGAGTTGGACCTATGCAATGCATGCGGTAATTGCTACAGTTTTTTGGGTCTTTTTTTTTCCACACGAGGCTTGAATCGTGACCATTGACTAGTTGTAATTCTCCCATCCTAACCCTTCATCGGGGGCATCCACTGTCCCGATGATTGATAATCCTCAGCCCGACACTGTCAACATAGGGGTTGAAACATGCCCTTACGTCTGTCCCTCTTCTCTGGCCTCCCGATTATTAATAGAGTTTTATTGTTGTACTTGGCCACTGCAGAGTCGACCATCAGCATGGTCTTGTTTCAAGAGGACGATTTTCTCGAGGATCATGTTATTTATTACCTGAGTTGAGGCCTGGTTGGGCCAGAAATCAACTATTCCCATGTTGAGAAACTTGCATCTGTAGTGCATGTTGTCTAGCGATTTCGTCATTACATTCTGCTTTGCAAGACCACTGTCATTGTCATTGTGAACCCCTTTCAATATGTGTTGAAACGACGGGTCATTGGCAAAAATATCAGTAGATGGATTGTAATACTACAGGAATTTGACTTGGATTTTGTTTCCCCAAAATCCAAAAAGTTGTTGGTCTTTGCAGAATTTATTTTGGAACTTTCGGTCAAATCTAGTGATGACACGCCTGAAGAATCGCCTATCAAAGGATATCTTTTTTTGATCGCATCTTCGAACCCCTGGTATGGAGATATAATAATATATCTCTAGATTTTGAAGTTCCCTCCTTATGCTTCCCGCGACGAGCGTCAAAAAATTCACCATCAGGCACGAAACTATCTCATACTCGATGACACTTTGTATCGTCGAGGCGTAGATTGCATTATTCATCGGTGCCTTATACATGAGGAAGCAGATCTCATTCTTAACGACTGCCACACTTGAGCATGTGGTGGTCATTTTTCTGGGTTGGCAATAACCCAAAATATTCTACGTGCTGGTTACTTTTGGCCTACGTTAATAAAATATTGCGTTGAATCGGTCAAGAAGTGCCACCCATGTTAGATCTTCTCTCGGAAGATGCAGGCACATCCTGCTCCCATGTTTCCCATCATCGTTGTTGGTCCCTTCACTAAGTAGGGAATTGATTTTACTACATGTCACTTGGCTTCAGCTAGGGGGCATCGTTATATCATCGTAGCAGTGGACTACTTCACAAAGTGGGTCGAGGCTACGCCAATGTTTAACAATGATGGAGAAACAACAACTCTTTTCATTTTTAACCAGATAGTAGCAAGGTTCAGCATCTCAAAGGATAATTTCACTAACCATGGCAGTCACTTTCTAAGAAAAATGATGTCTGAGTTAACATCAAAGTTTGAGTTGAGGAAAGAACATTCATCGCCCTACTACCCACAGGAAAATGGTCAGGTGGAAGCTGTCAATAATTCCCTCAAGACTGTTCTTCAGTGGACATCAATTCTGCCAAGTCAAATTTTCATTTGATGTCGTACTCGATGTTATGGGCCTACCGAACGTCTGTAAATACTGCCACCGATTTCTCACCTTTTCAACTCGTATACGAGTTGGAAGCAATATTTCCTATTGAGTGCCAGATCCCGTCTTTAAAGTTGGTAGTGGAGTTACTGCCACACACTTCACCGCTTGAGGAATGCCTATTATATCTCGAGTAGCTCGATGAGAAATTCCATGATGTAGCCTCAGCCAATGAGGCTCATAAGCAACGAGTCAAGTGTTAATTTGATCGGTCCGTTTGCCCTCAGATTTTCTCTGAAGGCAATCTTGTACTGGTCTATGATCAAGACAAAGATCCCCTATGGGCAGGAAAGTTCAAACCCATGTGGTTCAGACCTTTCATCGTGAAAGAGGTATTAAAGAAGGGCACATACCGTCTGGTTGACTTTGAGGTAAATGCCTTGGTGGAGCCTAGAAATGGGCTCTACCTAAAGAAGTATTACTCTTAGGTTGGTCGCTTGGGTGACTTCTTGTACATATGTATATTTCTTATACATTTGTTTGTCTTTGTGTTTTATGGATGTGTCGTTATTTATATCTTCCTTTTTACTATGCCAAATGTCAAGTGAATCAAAGGTGTTCTTTGGGTTTGTAGATGACACTAGCCGACAAACTCAGAGGCTTTCTTCCACAGCTTGGGTGATTTTCACACCTGGAGGCTAGTTTTTATCTTCCAAAGGTATTTGTCTAGGTGACGCCAAAAAAAATGTCTCCGAGTATAATGCAGTGATAGAGTTTCTTCGTGATGCTTTGTCACATGGAATTTCTCACCTCTGGCTCTACTTATATGCTCAGCTGGTTGTGTCCCGATTAAACAAAGTCTACCGCATTTATGATCCTACTTTGCACCGACATTTCCTTAGGATACGTCTCTTAGAACGTTACTTTGATTACATTATGTATATCCATGTTCCTAGGAGATTAAATCAAATAACAAATACTCTAGCTAATCAAGTATTAGATTGGCATGTTGCACACATACAAAAAAGAAGCACACACATACACATGTACATGCATTTGTAAAAAATGTGATCCATAAGACAAATATATATATATATATATATATATATATATGTAAGAATGTCATTAGTACATAGGTGGGAGTGAATGCCTCAAAAAATAAGGTTCGGTATACATCACGGGGCTTATGCCCTCAAAAAATATATAAAGGTTCCCTCAGCACATAATAGTCTAGCCTATCTAAACTTGGGGTCTATTGGCCTTGCCGTAGTGAACGACGACGTTGGCCAAACACCGGAAAATATGGACCCAAGTCCATGGCACTCCCACTACATGAGGCTGTATGGAAAGTGAGAGATCCTCAATCTCGGCGATAGGAACTGTACGAGTGAGTGCGGTGAGGTTGCACTCCACCCACCTCAATAATCTCTTAGTCTCTCTAGCTGAATATCCCCTTGTGGTTGCTGCTAGTCCCGCCTCTGGTCGATGACATCACTGAGTCCTTGTGAAGTCCATCGGGTGCACTGGTCCCACATCTGTACATAACAGATACGAAAAAGTAAGTACTTTGATACATATAAAAATGATATATATAACAACAATTAAAAATTAAATAACTTTAAAAAACATGTTACCTAGCTCTCCTCGCTCCTCTCTGAGAGGCACGGACATGTCTGGATCTTTGGAAAAGTTGATTCCAGCATAGGGGTAGTCCTCTATCGCTGGAATCTTTTGTGCCCACCAGTTGAAGAATTTGTCATCGAAGGCCTCTATGGTCCTTCCTCCCCCCTGTCGTGGAAGCAGTGTTGCCCATATACATACTGCTGGGAAGGAGGCCACATGCCCCCATACAGTCTCCCTGAAACTCAGACTGGGAACTCTTGAAGAAGAAGAATGAGAAAAGGATAGTTCCAAACCCAAAGTTCTTGTTGTTGCGCTCTCGACACTCTGTCAACTGCCTCTTCATGCATGTGAGCATGGTTGTACTCCAGTCACATATATGTGCCTCTTGGCACTGAATAACACAATGCATGTGCGCCCGAGAAGCCTAGAGAAAGGTCATGGATCTAGTAATCCACCCAATAAGTAGTAAGATCACCCTTAGTGTCAAACTAGTGATCTTGTGAATAGGCACTTGAGAACCTACCTTCTCAGTGTCGGCCTCACAGTACATTCTGATATAGTCCTCTATGTTGAAAGGCCCAAGGGGAAAGGTTTGCAAATTGTTTGGTTCCCCTCTCCTTGAGAGGATAGTCATGAAGTAAATATCCTCAGTCGTTGGAGTCAACAACTTCCCCTCTATCATGAATGCCTCTGCATCTGGATGCCAATAGTAACCAAGGTATTCAATAACCTAGGTTGTACCCTCATAAATGGACACCAGGAAAACTTCCACATCCCACATTGTTTCAATGCAGCAATGGCAACAAGGTCCTCATCAACCAGTATATCAATGTCCTCGTGTTCCCTCTCCCTCCAGTGGACATACATCCTATTCCATGGAATATAAAAAGGGAGTTAGCTCTTTCATTTTAATTTTTTTCAATCCTTTTGAGAGTGTACGTGGTCTATTTTGGCCACTGTCGTGTATGTATGCTAGAATACCATTTTCTTCCTACGTACATACGTGGGCTATCCTTGGACATCCTGCGTACATACACAGGCTTTCCTTGGACATCCCGCGTACACGTAAGGACACCCTTTTTGGGAGAGCGCTCCCCCTCAAAAACAAAAACAAATGCATAAAGAAAGAATGGAAATGCAGGAGGGATACATTTTTACTTGGTCCAAGTGGAAGTTTGTTTCGTCTTCTAAAGCTTCCAAAATCAACTACTTTAACAAGGGCCTTTTTTACCTTTTGGTCAATTTTCAAAATGCAATTGTGAAAATGAGTTGTCAACTTCTATTTATAGACCTTTTTGGCCCTTTTTTCCGCTTTTTTAACCCCCTTTGTCATTTTTTCTGGCTTCGAAATCAGTTAATTCCATTCCTGAGTTTCTTATTGGATTTTAAGACACACTTTTCCTTTTGGTTTGGTAACTTTTTGGGAGATGGGTCAGTTTAAAAAATCCTTTGGTAAAGGTCGTTTTTTCCATCTTTTTGCATATAAGTTAGGATTTCACCTCCACTTTCTGCATCTCGTTGTCTTTTCCACTTTTCCATAGGATCGATCCCACCAAAGTGTGACACAAAACTGCCATTGATTCTTTAGAAGTGTCGTAATTAGGTGGTAGAGCCTACCTTTACATGGATGCTCTAGATAGATCCTTGTTGCATTTTGGAGTCCATGTTGTTTGTAATGAATATAGGCTCAAGAGTCCTTGTTAGTCCTATCATGATTATGATATTGTGCCTCATCCATCTGATGCATCTTCACTCTTAGCCTCACCCTCGGGACTCCCAAAATGAGCACGCTTTGTTGTTTTTCAAGATTGCTTTGAAATCTATAAGCAACATCCGACGAAACTGCATTTATGCTTTTTGATCTTGTCAAGATTAATTAAGAAAAGTAACCGCCTGGAGTCTTCTTTAAGCCATTTTTAGACTCTCTAAAAATGAAAATATTGATGAGTGATCTTGTTTCCCTTCACGCTTGCCAAACTCAAATCTAAAGGCATGTCTGTTCGACGGTATTTTACCCCTTTTTTGGTCCGAATGGTCAATTGTACAAATAAAGGTATACTCTAGGAACCTCAGTTCGCTAGAAGAGTATTCTCAGGTATAAATTTAACCCTTTTTCGGGCCTTGGAGATTAGTTACGAAAAAGGAACCCCCATGAAGTCCATAGTTAAGCTCTTTTCAGACTCCCTAAAATTGAAAAGATCGTCGAGTGACCTTGTTCCTTCACACTCGTTAAATTGGTCGAGAAGAACATCTACTAGCATGAGTTTACCCCTTTTTTCGA
>JASDQU010100790.1:152404-164500 GCA_032191745.1 Picea mariana
TAGTCGGAACTACCTCTGGTATTCTTTAGAGATGACCCCCCGAAGTAACAATGAGACTACGGGGTCGAGACTCATAAACAACATGGCATCTCCACATATATGGTTGGCCCAAGAGCACATCACAGACATCCAGTGGGGCAACATCACATAATACCTCATCCTTGAAGGGTTGGATGCCATATGGTAATCGACACTGTTGGCTGACACGGATATCTCGTCCTTGGAGAAGTCACCCAATGTTGTATGGCTATGGGTGTGGTGTTGTCGACAATCCCAACTATTTGACGACCTCTGCTGAGATGAGGTTCTTTTGGCTTTCGCTATCAACAATAAAATGCAGCAGGGTCCCCTTCACCCACATATGTGAATGAAAAAGGCACTCCCCCTCTTTCGGATCTGTTGGTTCTTCTGGTTGAATTGTTGTGGTAGCGACAATAGTAGTGGGGTCCACGTCAATGATCTGTCCTTTAGGNTATTTTCAAAATCAAATTTTGAATCAGGGTTCGACTCTTTGTCTTTGATCTCGGCCAATAATGATTGTCTTGAGTGGCATTCATCGGTGTTGTTCCAGAGGCTTTTGTGGAACTCACACCATTTTTCGGTGTCCTTCTTTGTCTTCCCGTGACCCTTCTTTTCCTCTGTCTTAGACTAGTTTTCGGGAAACTATTTGTTAGGGCCGTCTTTGTCATACTTTGGTTGTTGCAAATTTGTAGACCCGAACTCCCATTTTTTCTTGTGCTTAAATTTCTGCTTAATTTTAATAGCATATCGATAAGCAACACCGAGTGATGAGATGTCTAGAAAATCCATTTCAGTCTAGATGTATCTGTGTAGAGCCCCACGGTATTTCATAACCAAATGTCGCTCGAAGTCTTTGATACCCAGCTTGGTGCATAAGGTATGGAAGGTATTGGTGAACTCCGGAACTGCTTGGCCCCTCTCTTGCCACAGTGTGGTCCATCTCATGTACTGGTCCTCATAGTTGCCAACAGGGTAATATTGTTCCTTTACGGTATCCACAAAAAATTCCCAAGTGGGATCGGCCCCATATATTCCAGAATCCTCTGTGGAACTTTGCTCCCAGTAAGTTTCCCACCAATGTTTGACATGAGGGAGAGCTTTAAGGAGTGCGAAAGTGATCTTTTCTTTGTCAAAAAAATTGTGAACAGAGAAATAACCTTCTAGCAGAGTTAACCATTTTTCTAGGGCTTCTGCATCTATCTGTCCTTCAAATACAAGAATGTCAAAATTAACTTGTACCTTGAAAGGCGAGGTGCCTCCAAAGTGGTCGCTTGATGAAGATGCGCCTGATGCTATTGGCAGGAGTTGAAAGATGTGGGCAAAATTCTCCATCATTTCATTCCTTTGTTGCGTGAGAGCTTTCTCAAGCAACAAATTGATAGGATCGTCTGCTCCATCGTTTTTCTTTTCTTCTGCCATTGAGGGTTTCTTGGGTGTGCGAGAGCAATTGTCTTCAAGATAGACAAGCTCGAGACCCAAATTTCTATACTCGGACCTCATCGGGGACATGCACTGAAAAACGATCAAGAGCAGCGTGCTCTAATACCATTGATTCGGATTATTTTCAGAACGAAATGAGATCAGAGATATAATAAAGAAATGCACAGAGAGATTGCAGATATTCAATAATATAACAGAAATGTATCATAGATGTAACCATAAACAAAGATATACAATAATATACGATTTCTATTAATGAAATAAATGTACAGAGACTGTAAAAATACAGAGTGAAAGACTCACTAGAATGGTGGCAACTTATCTCTAAGAAGAGATGTGACAGCTACTTGCATTCGCAATAAGATGATTACAATGAGGCTTTGAAGGCCTTTTTACAATAAACAGGAATGTCAAAAACCCTAGACATCCAAACACCTAACCCTAGGAGATGAAGCACCAAAAGTCATGTGGGCCCCGTTTGGGTAAGTTAGTACATCAACTTCCTGGGGTCGTAACTTTTGCATACGATCTACGTTTTAGGTGTATAATAGCTCGTTGGAAAGGTATCGTCGAGGATATTCATTTTGGGGGCTCAATCATTCCTTTGGCTATCATTGAGAACCTCGATCTCGAAAAACCTTCATTTAGGCCCTCAAAATGGCCCCAGAAGTTAAAACCTACTAAAAATAGTAAATTGCCAAAATTATCAAAAAATTGTTTTGAGCCAATTGGAAAAGGTGGGTGGCCACCAATATCCACCTGGATCATTTCTAGAGTATCTTCGAGAAAAATTAAAATACTAATCTCATCGTTAAAAATGTTGGAAGTGACTCTTTGGTCCAATAATAATGTATAAAATTTAATAAAATTGAGAATGAAATGTTTGCATCAAGAATAAAGGAAGAAGTTATTGTAGGCCCCTTAAGGAATATATCAAATTCTAAGTTGATATATCTTGAGAGAAATTAAGATAATTAGGGTTACAAATGGATTTAGATAAATATTATTTAAACAACAACCATAAAATAAAAAGGGTTTCACACATTTCCCACAATTTTATAAGTTTAAGACCCCAAGCCTTTCCCAACTTTGTGTTCCTCTTAATATCGTACGTTCATTTAGTCTTCATTGTGTTATTCCATGAAGACCAACTTGTGACTTATGTCCTTTGTCTCTTCTTTTAGGTTTTATAGTTCCAAGGATAATGCATTTATTTCCTTGTTTATTTATGTCATTAGGGTTCCGTAAAATCATTTATGGAAAAAAGTATTCTTGACTCAAAAACTTTGTTTGGGATTCATTCGTTATTAAATCTCCACAAAAAGATACGATACTAATTGTTGCATTGTGTTTTATCATTTTCAAACTCTTTATAAAAAAGTTGAAATGTTGAGTATATGATCATCTACATATTTATGAAATTAATGATAAATAATTTAATAGTTCTGTTAGACTTGTGTTACTTCTTCACTTTTCCTTCTGAATAAATTATCTTGGGTTAATCTCTATCTATGTATATTTGAAGGTATGTTTGTATGTATATTTGGTGGTATGTTTGTTTTGTGTTAAGAACATTTTTATTTATAATCCTTTCCTTCCTATTAGATTTATGATTTTTGAATTATCATTGCAGGTAGAAAAATGTTTTGAAAGAAAAAATTCTTATGGTATAAGAATGTTTGTTTTACAATTTTGCAGAGTTTGGTTTTTTAGCACTCCCCTATCTATTTGAGAAGGGAGACTAATAAAATATTAGTTCTTGACAAAAATGAGTAACACCTCTTTAAAAATGGAAAACACTCTTTGGATCTCTCAAATATTCCCCTTAGCATTGATCCTTTCCTTATAAGGAAAAATTATCAACAATGACTTATTATAAATATCTCAAATAGAAGCAGAAATTTCATTTAATTTTATTACAAATATTTAAAATGCAGTTTCCTCATTTGCATTTCTAATATTGTGATCTAAATGAAAATTTTAGACTAAAATTTGTGTTTGTTCCTCTTTCACAAAGTTCTTGTTTTTCCTTGTTTCAGGTTTGGGATAGAATATGGTTAGTGATCTCACATTATTATTTTTTTAAGTGGAAATCGATTGTGATGGGAAGATCTTCATATATGTAATTGAATTATGAAGATAAATTGGTGTTAAATATTTAGAGAAGGAAGAAATTTCCATATTTAGATTTTAGAATGGTATCCTGAAACCATTTTTTATCCTCATGCAAAATGGCATAACTAAAACTATTTATATTGGTTGTTAATTACATTGTTCCAGTGTGTTTGTGCCTATGGTGATGCATGTTCACATGCAGTCATCATAAACCTATTTCTTGTCTTATGTGTATAGTAACCATTAACCTAGAATTTGTGCATAAAATGATCAAATGTAAAGTTGGAAGCATTAAGTATGATTGGTAAAGTGTGTATGATATTTAAAGTAATTTCTCATGATGAGATAGAAACCAACAATAGAAGTCTATGAATCAAGGGAGTTTCTTGGAGAGGTAATTAGTATAAACCATAAATTGGATTATGTGAATTTTATTTATATCTTTCCTTGATATATAGTTTTTCCACGAATTGTGATGTACATTGATCTTTTGGTTTAATATTTTAATGCAATTTGGATTATACAATTTTATCTATATCTTTGCTTGATATAGTTTTCCACAAATTGTGTTGTATATTTATTTCTTAATTTAATATTTTAATGCATTTTGTGTCTTAACGTAAAAAAATATCAACAATCATCATTTTTATGTCAAAGACACTAATATATGGGCTTCACAATTGTTTTAGAGAACTTTCATCAAGTACTTGGAGGTTACTCCATGGATTGTGTCAATTGTTTTATTAGATTCACTAACAATGAAAGTTGTCCCCAAATAATCTTGGATTCCATTGTTTTGAGTTGTGTCTCTGAAGATCAATTTTTTTGTATAGAAGAGATCTTTTCTAGTCATGGCAACATTTTTAGTGATAAGGATTCATAACTATAAAAATAATATAATAATATAGGTCAAATATAATCACAAATCTTGTATTATACCCACGGAGATATGTGTGCATCTACATGGCATGCATGGGATTTTAAATATGTTATATTTCGAGATAGCATTGACCATGGGTTCTTTATTATAGTATGGTTAGTATAAACCATGACTTACTCAAACTTTGGGTCAATTATAGATATATGAAATGTACTAAATTTGAAATTGTTCATTAAAATACACATTTTAACTTCAATGTACATTGAAGTTAAAATGTGTATTTTAATGAACAATTTCAAATTTAGTACATTTCATATATCTATAATTGACCCTTATGATTTTGAAAGTTAAAACAAATCTTTAATGGTGGTGCACTAACCAACTAATCCAATGTTTCACTTTTGAAATTTATTTTCTCAATAGAGTCCTCTCCTCTCCCCGTGCTTTTTTTCCTTCATAAACTTGCATGGCTCTTCTCTACCATGTGGCACAAACAAAAGTATGTGTGTCACGTTCCTTTTTTTCTTTTTTATTTTTGTTTTCTTGAATCTTTGTTTTATTTTATTTCTCTCACATTTTATTTTGTCTTCTTTTCTTTTTTTTCCCTTTATGTGTAGATATTTGCTTAAATTGTTCCATAATACATTTAATAAAAATATATGATCTATTTTTCCACATTACAAAATATACATGAAAACAAGTATATAAAAACCATCATTAAAAGTATAATTTTGATTTGTTTTCACTATCCATGTGTGAAACAATTAAGGAAAACAACGTTCAAGCATCTAAGTAATAGATTCCAATGGAAATTCTTTCAAATACACACTCATGATAAGTTAGAAACTAAAGAAGAATTCATACCTTTAAAACATAAAACCTATGAACACATTTATTGTATTTAACATTCATGTGAGTGCATTGCACTTTAAACGACAAGAAAAGAAAAATGGGATTTGGGCTCAAGATTCTACATAAAGAAGAATGTGAGCCAACACTCACATCCAAATACTTTGAAATTGCCCCTTTTTAACCTTTTTCTATTCCACTTTTCTTCAAAGTAATGTTAAAGCTGTGATTTTACAACAAATTGCTTCTACCCAAAATCAAATGCAACATACATTCATCGATTTTAACTAAAGTTTTTTTTTTTTTTTCAACAAACCCATTATGTCAAGGTGTGTAAACCCATTATGTCAAGGTGTGTAAAGAACAATGTTTAAAGAAACAATTCTTTGATAAATATGTTGAAAAATCATATATAGTGTACTTCCTCACATTATCAATATGAAGAGTCTTGATGCATTTCATAGCCCTCACATTATCAATATGAAAAGTCTTGATGCATTTTATAGATTCAATTCTTTGATAAATATGTTGAAAAATCATATATAGTGTACTTCCTCACATTATCAATATGAAGAGTCTTGATGCATTTCATAGCCCTCACATTATCAATATGAAAAGTCTTGATGCATTTTATAGATTCTTTTTTAACTAGGGTTTTAAATTTTTAAAAGATAATAAATGATTAACTTGTATGCTTCAATAAATATATTTAAGTTGTTCTAATGTAATCATTAATGAAGGTGATAAAGTAGAGATTACTTCATAAGGATGGAGTTTTAAGAGGACCACATATGTCATTATAAACTAAAACAAAGTTATTAACTTAAAGAGAACTGTGACCTTAAAATGAGAATTCTAGTTCAAAAATATCATATTTTTTGGTAAAAAACACCAAAATCAACCCTCAAATCAAAACGTGGTTCTACCGGTATCACAATTTTTTTGGAGGTGGTTAAAATTACAACTTTTTTAAATATCATACTTCACATTGTGGGACATTATGGAAATAACCCTGAAATTCACACTCGAATTGAAAAATGATGCTACCAGTAGCACCACTTTTTTTTTCGAGTTAAAACTATGACCTAATTGAAATCGTGGCTTTGACCACCAATGCCACCATAAATAAAACATTGAAAATTGACTCATAAACTTAAAAGTCTTATTAATTGATAATTTATTTATTAGTTAATTATATTTTTTAATAATTTACATGACGAAAATAATTATAAAAAAAAAAAAAAAAACGTAGTTGTTTTTTAGGAGAAAAAAAATAATCTTATTTTAAAAGGAAAGAAAAATAAACAAATTTTGTTGGTCCAATAGAAGATCAGGAGACCAACAGATCGCTAGTCGACTCAACTGATTCCTCATTTCAGAACTTCTCATGCTAGAAGGGATATCTCTAGAGGCTAGCGTATTAGACACCATCAATTCTAATCATTGGCCCATCATTCTATGGATAGACATACCAAGATCTCCTAAAAGGAAACTATTCAGATTTGAGAAATTATGGCTTGCACATCCGGAATTCCAGGCAATGGATCTAACTTGGTGGGAAGAATCAACCATCCAGCAGGGATCAATCATGTATCGCTTTCAACAAAAGCTAAAAAACTTCAAAGAACGCATTAAACAGTGGAATAAAACTAGCTTTGGCAACATCTTTGAAGCCAAAAATATTCTAAACCAGCAAATGGAGAGCCTTCAACAAAATATCCGAGAGCAAGGCATCACAGAGAAATTGAAGGAACAGAAAGATCATATCATAAAGGAAATGGACGACAGGAGTTCGCAAGAAGAAATCTTATAGCGACAGAAGTACATAATTCAATGTATTAAAGAGGGAGAAAGGAACACAAATTTATTCCACCGATCCATGATTCAATGAAGGCACATGAACTGCATCTCCCATCTAGTCATTGGTCAAGGGAAAGTGCTCCAAACTCACGACAACATGGAACAAGAACTTATTACCTACTATCAAAATCTTCTCTCTGAGCCTCCGTGAAGAAGATCTACTACCATTGACAAAATCACTCAACATATCCCTGCAAGCATAACAGAAGATTAAAACGAAGCCCTCTTAAGGCCAATCACCCTCGAGGAGGTAGACCAGGCTCTCAAAAACACTCTGGATGGAAAAGCCCCTGGCCCCGACAAATTCACAATGGATTTATTTCATCATTTTTAGTCAATTCTCAGACATGAAGTTTGGGTAATCATCGAGGACTCCAGACAATCTGGCCAAGTGCTTCCTTCCCTCAATGCGACATTATTAACCCTCATTCCCAAGGAAGAATGCGTCAATCATCCAAAGAAATTTCGACCCATTTCCCTCTATAACATTATCTACAAGCTCCTTACCAAGGTCATAGAAAGACGTCTCAAACCCCTACTTCCCTTCATCATCTCTCCAAAACAATCAGAGTACATTGAAGGTCAAAAAATCCTTTATAGTGTCGTTCTTGCTTATGAAGTCATTCACTCACTCCAAATCACTAAAATCCCAGGTATGCTCTTAAAACTGGATCTCTCCAAGGCCTTCAACAAAATTAGTTGGGCTTACATGAAACATACTCTATTAGCTTTTGGATTTGCTTATTCTTAGGTTGAATGGATAATCAATCTCACTTCCTCAAATTTCTTCTCCATCCTTATCAACGATGTCCCCTCCTACCCCTTTTCTCCATCCAGAGGCATATAGCAAGGGGACCCTTTGTCACCCTTCCTCTTCATTATCATGGTTGAAGGACTAAGAATATCCATCAAAGCAACAGTCCTAGGAAATTCTCTTAGGGGTCTTCCTCTTCATGGTCTCAATCCTCTTGTCTCTCACAGTTAATTTGTAGATGATACTTTGATGATGAGCTCTCCTATAGCTTGGGAATCTCACCGCATCTGTGACTTTCTCCAATACTTTTATGATGCCTCTGGAATGGACATAAATAGGGAAAAATCTAATATATTCTTTTTTAACATCCCGCACCAAGTTCACCTTCACATCACCCACCTCCTCGGTTTCAGTTGTTTCTCCCTTTCGTCCAAGTACCTGTGAATTCCCCTCATAGATAAAGCCTTACGCAATAGTTCATGGGAAGGGATACTCTCTTCCTTGAAGAAAATTCTTTCCTCCTTGACCTTTCACACCCTCAATATCCCTAGCCGACTCATCCTTCTCAAATCATTGTTGCAATACATGCCAATCTATTCATTGTTTGCTTTAGCTCCCCCTGGCTTTTTCCTCGTTGCTATTAAAAACTTCTAGAGGAAATTCCTCTGGAAAGGAACAAAGGTAGGAAACAAGGGAGAATCGGTTAGTTTGGAAAAGATATGTAAGCCAAAAATGGCTAGAGGATTAGGCCTTCGAGACCCAGCTACACTCAACAAAGTTCTAAGTGCCAAAATCTGGTGGCAATGGATCAAACACCCCATTGATCTATGGGCATGTCTCTGGCGACAGAAATACACTCGCCACATAGCTAAAAAGAATTTAATAAGATGGAATGAGAAAGGTACAGGCGCATTAATATAGAACACAACAAAGCAAAACAACACTCTCATCACTGAACATGCTTTCTGGGAAGTGAAAAATGGGAAAACGACCTCTTTTTGGCATGATTTCTGGCAGAAATTACCCATCTTGGTGAAACGTCCCTTTGCAATAGATTTTTCGACCCCCACAACACAGGTTGGTCTCACTAATGTGGATAAATTCTAGCAAGATGACCCCTGGACACCACTTGGAACACTTGGAAATCCTCCCGAATAGATCTTCACATTCCAAAACATGTGGATATTCAGCCCTGGCATGAGGAGCTCAAAACTCGCAAGATCCATCTCATTCTGGGAGAAGATATTTTAATATGGGGACACACTCCATGCGGTACTTTCAATATTCAAGAGAAATATTCTCTCAAGGAATCCTTTGACACACTTCCAAACGAACAGGTATGGGGAGAAATATGTCTCATCAAACTCTGGCCCAAGATCAACTCCTTCCTCTGGCTCGTTGTGCATAAAAGAGTTCTAACATGGGATCTCCTTTTGAAACGAGGATTCATGGGACCTTCTATCTTCCCTCTGTACAACGATGCGTATGAAACCCAAAATCATATTTTGAACCTATGCCCTTTCAACTCCCAGGTATGGGACCAGTGTGCCTTGATCATGGGGACCTTAGATCGCAATCGAGAAGGTATCAAGGATATCATCGAGGGCTGGAAAGAAAATGCCTTTTCTTCCCCCACTTGGAACCGTATTTGGAATCTCCTTCCAGGATTCATCTTATAGCAACTTTGGAATGAATGAAACAGGCGCATTTTGCAATCCTCCAGCCTCAATTGGGAGCACATATGAAAAAGAATTCAAGACAATATTATCGAAAGAATTCATTCATAGTCTTGGAAAGAAGAGTATATCTTATGTCCCCCTCATGAACAATCCATCCTCTCACACTATAACATCAACATTGACTCCCAATCCTCCAGCAACCCCAAGAAATTTCAAGTCAGGATCAGTCCCTCAAGTTGGTCGCCTCTGCCCCCTGGGTTCATCAAACTTAATTTCAACAGAGCTTCCAAAGAAAATCCTAGACCAGATGGATATGGGGAGGTTCTACGGGATCCTAAAGGATTCATTTTACTCATCACTGTAGGAAGCATTGGGCACAACTCAAATAACTGAATAGAACTATGGGGCCTACTTGGAGGCCTCTGAATGGCTCAGGAGCAAGGACACAAGAAGATAATTGTGGAAGGGGACTCTCAAATAAGATTGGGCCTATTCACAAAGATCCTTCATGGGGTTGATCAAGAGAAAATCTCCCCTTGTTGGAGACTTGATCACAGCCTCAACAAAATTGCAACTTTAGCACAACCTAACTTGGTACTCATTCCTTCACATATTCGGAGGAAAGAAAACCAAATTGTAGACAAATTGGACAATATTGGAGTTTATTAGGAGGGACAGGAGCTTGTTTACATGCCCACTGGTCATCAATATGATTCAGTCCTCAAATATTGCATCATTGTGGATCTTGCCACAGGAAGAGCCTCGGATGGGGTGTTAGACATCCAACACAACCCAATGGACAGGTGGAGCATCCAACACTCCACATGAGGAAAAATGACACACTCCAGCAGTGGGGTGGCCATGTGACTCCCTCTGCGGTGCCACCCTTCTCCTTAAATTCTAACTCCTCATACCTCACATCCCATTTACTCCTTTGTGCTTATGACTTCCCCTCTCCGGCGTGCCATCTCCACCCGCTATTTCATTGTGAAGAACTTTTGACCTGTCCTTCTTCTCCTGGGTTGTTTGATTTAATACCATGGCAGATTTCCTGGGGGCTCACTTCATTGTCAGTATCCTCAGCTAGTTTCCTATACACTCTAATTTTTCTCGGCTCCATCCTCTATATTGGCTCTTTTGTTAATCCCTTAGTGCCTATCACCAGCCTCCTCCTTCTCCTGGAAATTCCCAAGCAATGAGGGAAGCCAGAAAGAGGATCCTAGTGGTATCAAACTTACGGTTGCATGGCCCTTTGTCCTCCTCCACTATACCACTCGGTTTCGAGCTCCACCACCTTGTCCTTAGTTGATTCCCCACCTGTCCAACAAGCTCTTCCCCCTCTCTCCTCACCATGGGCTTGTCGTCTTGAATGGTTCGACCAGACTCGAAACTCATTGGGATTAGCCCCCAACCATCATCTAGTCCTTGNNNNCTACCCCTCCTCTGCCCCCTCCCCTTCCCTCCACCCCCTTAGCGAAGAATATTCCCTCACATCCTCTTCCGCAATCCTGTGCAAATAGTGATGTATGGATGCGCCTCCTGGTAGCCTGGGAAAATCTGCAAGGTCTTTTCTTCGACTCTCACAGGGACATGGATGACCTTCGCTTCAGAATGGAAAACAAGGATAAACATGGGCAAAGGTTGGAACTCCTGCTCACCACCCTTATGGGTTCCATTCAGGTACCTGTTTCAACGACACGCAACCCAAATGAGACAGAGAATGCTCCTGCCATGAGCATTCAAGAAAAAATTGCGGCCCCTCCGACAACAAAAGATCATATAGACCAAGCACGCAAATGCAACACTGGGTTCAGATTACAACCTTCTTCTTAATGTTTTGGTATTTAAGTAGCTTACTCATGCAGAGATTTTGGACTATGCTACAAGTAGACGACCATCAGGATTTAGGTGGCATATTTTGGTTTAGCACAAGACACCTGTATAAACAGTCTATTTTTTTCTTTTTTGCACAGTACATTTCAGTTTTTCAGATATATTTTCAATGCCAGTCAAATTGGTTTCCCTGTTGAGCGATTCAAACTGACAAAAACTCTCGCATGACAATTTTTTATGTATTTTCAGTCTATGGAAGGTAATACAAAAAATCTTACTTATAAAAAATAAAAATAAACAAATATCGTTGAAAGAAATGAAAATCACAATTATTTTAATTAAAAAGTTTAAAAAATGAATTAAAAAGATGTAAAACCTTTTTTTTTTAACAAAAATACATAACTACTCTTAAAACACTAAAATTAAAACAAAGAGATTGAAAACAATTATGTGAAAATACATTTTTTTTTTATAAAAAAAATAAAAAATTAACCTTAAAAAATATAAAATATAGAAACTAAAACAAATCTTTAAAAAAAAAAAAAAAATCTTTTCTTTTAATTTTATTATTTAGGGGTTGATTTTTTGTTTCTAGTTTTAACTTTAGATTATTTTTAATTTTTTTTATAAAAAAAAATTATATTTTCACGTGTTTTTAGTGTTTT
>JASDQU010100790.1:164792-180474 GCA_032191745.1 Picea mariana
TTTAAAAAAAAGGGTTATTTTTCTTTTTTTTTTAAATAAAATTGATTTTTTCCAAAAAAACAAATTTGTTTAGGGATGTTGTTTTTTCAATTTAATTATTTTCTTTAGGTAAATTATTAAAAACAATAAAATCAATTAATAAATAAATTACCAAGTAATAAGACATTTAAGTTTCGGAGTCAATTTTCAATGTTTTATTTATGATGGTGTTAGTGGTCAACGTCACGGTTTCAATTAAGTCATAGGTTTAACTCGAAAACAAAAGTGGTGCTACGGGTAGCATCATTTTTCATTTTGAGTATGAATTTCAAGGTTATGTCCGTAATGTCCCGCAATGTCAAGGTCACGATTTCAAAAAATTCACAATTTTAACCACTTCCAAAAAAAATGGTGCTATTAGTAGCACCACTTTTTGAAATAGGGGTTAAAATGCGACCTCTTAAAAAATGAGAACTTTGGAGAGTTCTTGTTAAGTTGATAACTTTGTTCCAACCGCAACTATTCTTGGGAAAACCAAGCTTTATTCTTTTCAAACTTTATTGTGTGATGCTTTCAAAGGATGCAACCCTAAAAAACACCCTTAGTAGAAGAAATTAGAGGTAATCCATGTACCTATTGGAACCTTGGGTTTCGATGGTTCTTCCCACCTTTTTTTTGGAGATAAACAATCGGTCAGTCAACTATAAGCTAGAGATAGTCGATCAAGTGGTCGACTATATATCTGGTCGAATAATTGACTCAGTCAAAGACAGTCGGATGGTAGATCAACCTGTTAACACCGGAATTCAGCCCTAGATTGCGGCAGAGGTAAGCCCGATACCCATCAGAGTTTTATGTCACAGGTTGGTTGTAAAAAAGGTCAAATGGGTGCAGTCTTAAGTAAATAGTGTCTTAACTCAGAAAACTAGACTGATATGCACAAGCAGGTGAGGTCTTGGTTCAACTTTAATAAGTAAGTTGTAGTAAAGGTGAGTAGGAAGAAGACTTTGGTGATAAAAATGTAGAGGTTTGTTGCAGACATCAGGTCTTCCAGCAGCCTAAAGAGGAAATATTTAAACACAAGAACTTCTTGAATTTAAATCTCAAAGAAACTGAAAGGAATTATAACAACACTATAATCAAACTTTCATCATAATGCAGTCACAATAATTCAAGTGAATCAGTCAATCATGAACTCTTTCAGCATCAGAGGGAAAAAAGAGGGAGTAAGAAAGTTGACTGTCATTAAACAAGAAATCTCAGACTACAACGACATAACCAGAGAACCAGTAGCTTCATTAAAACTTTACAATATGGGCTCTTTGATCTACCATCGACCCTCACAAAATATTAAAACTGAGTATTTATAGTCAAGGCAACTCACTCCCTTCATAGGGGAGCTTTGGTCATGGCATTCAAGGCTTGGTGTCTGCATCTTCTTCTATCATGCTGCACTTGCATTCTTTTGTCAAATGCAAGATCAGATCAGTATGGGCTTGACAAGAAAATCCATGACAGGGAACTTTCGGCTGATAGTCTGCCCTCCATGGCCAGATTTTCCATGCTTTCCATTTATGTGGTGAAACAAGGTTTCAACCACATTCCCCATTTCCATTAACTACTTTCATTGGGATCATGACGAGGCCTAACACCCATGACTGTTTCAGGTGAGCTCATAATTCCTTTGAGGCAATTCTGGTGTCTCGAGCCCACGTTGATCCTTCTTTGTGACCAACTCGGGCGCTTCAATATTTCGCGTGGCTCCATTTCCTTGACCCACACGACCACGGGCTGTGACCTCACACTTATCCACATGAAATCTCGGGATTTCGCATTTCTGTATTTTCTACTCCCCTTGATCTACAATAATTTGATGCTCGAAATAACGAAATGGCCAATCGGGATCCACTACCTGGTTTACTGTAAAACCGACAACTGAGATCATTTCTTCGAACACTTTGGTCGCCCGTTGCTTGGATGGTCACTTATTCTTCTTTTGGCCCCACTTTCTATATGACCCTGGGTTGTGATCGTGGGCCTTACTCTCAGGTGCGTCGTGATTTCGTGTTTCGCGAGTTCATGTCATGTTCCATGCTGAAATCTCCAAGTCGTGAAAGCGCAATCCCCGGATTGGATGACATGCGCCCCTTTGAAAAAGATGACCCATATCGTATTGGTGTTTCGGGACTTAGGGCCATTGACACTTCTCACCTCATCTTTCTTGAAAATATTTCCTCCACAGTTCGGATCCTATGCCACGTGCCCTTCTAAAATGGACATCCAAGATCATTTTGGGACTTCGCATGTCACGAATATTCAAGACTCGCCCTCCTACTTCCCCGACTCGCGAAATTGCGTAAAGCTTATCTAATGGTCCAAATCTCTCCTTTAATCAACGACTGCAATATTTTCGCGATTTCACATTTCACAAGTTCTAGTGACTCTGCTCCTTGACCGCTCCATCTCACGAAACCATGAAATTCTAATCTTGTGCCATGATTAAAACTTTTCTCATCCCTTGATCTCGGGCCTTTGCCCTGACACTAAACTTTGAGCTACTTTCAGATCCCGAATACCTACGAACTGCGAATATGATTTGTTTGATGGATCCAATGGCCAAGACTAAGCCTATGCTTGATGGGATTTTGTCGACCAGGTGTGTGTGCGCCTTTGCACAATCATGCCCTGACTTTGGATGAAAAACATTTGTGGGTTTTTAAGCCCACTTCTTTCGCATTTGGGCACCCATTGACCAACTTCAAAGGAAAACAATCCCCTTGCAAAAATATGTGATAACATTAGGCTCCATGGAGGATAGATTCCTCTCATTGAGGCTCTAAGATCTCCTTTTGCATCTCCAGTCGTCTTCTGTTGGGCTATGGAGTCAAGCTCAAAAACACCCTGCTGAAGAAAATAAAGCCAATAAGTAAAAACAAAAATAAACACACATGCTCCAAGGAGCTTATTTATGTACAGTCCTAAGATAATAAATTTTTACACAGTGCTAGGTGAAAGAAAATTTCCACCATAACCATTCAAGGAACTTCCTAACTGGAAGCTCCTTCACTCCATCTATGATTGATAACAGATAATGCAACCATGACAGCAGAACGGTTACATTCTTCAAATTTCATCCTAATGTTGAGGTTAGGATAAAGCTGGGAAACTTCCAAACATGAAGGAAATACAACTTCATGTATTCCTTCATAGTCTCATAGGTCAAGCGACAAACTCCAAAACAATTGTAACGGGCAGCCTTCTCTGCTACACAGCTTCTCACACATGGATGAATATCTCTGGTAGGCATAGGTGGGTGAATAGTTGATGCAGGCTGACTGGTCCCAGGCAATGGCTCCTCACTTACAGGCTCTGTACAAGAGATAAAATGCTCCTCTTGTACATGTTGCTCTGTGTCTTTTGAGGGTCCAGGATAGTTGATTTCCACCCAATGCTTTTCCTTAATGAATAAAGGAAAAGGCTCTATAGTTTAGTCTTGGAAACCTTTCATGAAACCATACTCACCTGTGAGTATCGGCGAAATAATTCCATTTGAAAATTTCAGAACATCTGAAACATATGACTCCATGTCTATGGCCACATGATCATGAACAATGTGATAGAATCCTGGCTGCTTTAGAAGACTAGGTTTCTCCTCTGTAAAATTCTCTATGCTTGCAAATAAATGCCCTCTTGCTCTTTTGAAACCAACTCTTGATCATCAACAATTGTAGTCTCTTCTTTGTAAGAATGGTCACAAGATAATGGTGCAGTGGGATTTAGAACATCATAACTATGATCATCCAAGAACACACAGTTATCTATGCAATCGACTACTGCTGCATGCTCAAAATGTTCTGGAAACTGATCATAATATTGATATGAAATCCTACCCATTGAAAAATCTACAAATGTTGAAGAAATGGATTCCAGCTGTGAATCATACCTACTTCCTCATTGTTGTTCTAGATCTGATTCATATTCACTATCTTCTTGCTCAGAATCTGAAACAGATTGATATTCTTCTTGCTCATGCAAGTTTTTGAGATATGCCTGCATACGAACCCACTTTCTATCCCTGATGTTTTTTTTGACCTCTACAACATCTTCAAACAGATGTCTTAACAATGAATGTTTCCTTTCTCTCAGAAGAAGGAAAAGTTGTGGATGCTAAGCCATGACATAGTACACCATGGCAGCAGTCTTTGTGGGTCTGATCTCCACAGGAATACTATGATAAATGTTGTAAAACCTCATGTTGAAGACATCCAAGGCTTCATCTTCCCCTCTCCTCAAGGAATTAAACACAAACCAGTACTGATCCGAGGACTTTTTCTCACCCCAACACTTTAAAATTGCATGGCATAGCTCAGTCTAGGAGCCAATAGAACTGGCTTCCAGACATCTAAACCACACAGCAACATCTCCAGACAAAGAGTGTGAGAACAACCTCATGGTAACATCCTCATGAATAATCTCGAACTGGTCAACAAAGTTCTAAAAGGCCCCCAAGTGCCTCTCGGCTGTAACATGGTATTCTCCAGAAAACCGAGGAAGATACTCAAAGTAATCAGGAGGATAAGGGTTAAGGTGATATGGTAGCCTCATAGGTTTAAACAACTTATTTCTGATTTTAATTTGAAAAGAAATGGGGTGATCATGAGGATAAATGAGTTGATGGAAAGGCTCAGTAGGAATAACTGAGGGTAACGATATTTGAGAAGACTGTGAATTGTTTTCAACCTTCTCAGGGCTACAAGGGTGATCAATTTCAAGAGGAGATGCAATACAAATCACACTTTTATGAATAGGTTGAGGTGAAGACACAGGATTGACATCTACAACACAAGAAGAGGGCATGCCTTCTTCTTCCAAGGATGGATGGATGAATGAAGGAAGGCTTATTGTCATCTGAATATACAAAGCAGAGGATAATCTTCTTTATATGTGAAGGGAAAGAGAGAAATGAGATGATAAAGAAAAACAGGATTTCATGAAGCAAGCTCTTAAACTGATACCTAGTCTTCCCCTTCGGTATGGTCATTTTTCTGCCAATAGGATCCTCCCCAGTGGAGTCTTTGATGGTGGAGTCACCAGGTGCAATTTGCAATCTTCAATGGTTCTGATGTCTGATGCACCTTCAAAATCAGAAGGTCGTTGTCATTCTACCCAGGGAAAAATGTTCAATTTGTTCCTCGGCAATGGTGCTAGAAATGTTAGCACCAGAAGTCACCCCTGGATTGTGGCAGAGGTAAGCCTAATACCCATCAGAGTTTTATGTCATAGTTTGGTTGTAAAAAAGGTCAAATGGGTGCAGTCTCAAGTAAATATCGCCTTAACTCAGAAAACTAGACTAATATGCACAAGCAGGTGAGGTCTTGGTTCAACTTCAGCTAGTAGGTTTTAGTAAAGGTGAGTAGAAAGAAGAATTTGGTGAGAAAAATGTAGAGGTTTGCTGTAGACATCAGGCCTTCAAGCAGCCCAAAGAGGAAAAATTTAAACACAAGAACTTTTTGAATTTAAATCTCAAAGAAACTGAAAAGAATTATAACAACATTATAATCAAACTTTCATCATAATGCAGTCACAATAATTCAAGTGAATCAGTCAATCATGAACTCTTTCAGCATCAGAGGGAAACAAGAGGGAGTAAGAAAGTTGATTTTCATTAAACAAGAAATCTCAAACTACAACGACATAACCAGAGAACCAATAGCTTCATTAAAACTTTACAATACAAGAGCTTTTATCTACCATTGACCCTCACAAAATATTAAAACTAAGTATTTATACTCAAAGAAACTTGATCCCTTCAGAGGTGCGCTCTAGTCATGGCATTCAAGTCTTGGAGTCTTCATCTTCTTCTATTAGGCTGCACTTGCATTCTTTTTTCAGACGCAAGATCAGATCGGTATGGGCTTCACAAGAAAATCCATGACAGGGAAATTTCGGCTGATAGTCTGCCCCCCACGGCCAGTTTTTCCATGATTTCCATTTATGTGGTGAAACGAGGTTTCAACCACCTTCCCCATTTTCATTAACTACTTTCATTGGGATCAGGATGAGGCCTGACACCCATGACTGTTTTAGGCAAGCTCATAATTCCTTTGAGGCAATTCTGGTGTCTCGAGGCCACGCCGATCCTTCTCTGTGACCAACTCGGGCACTTCAATACTTCACGCAGCTCCATTCCCTTGCCCCACATGACCATAGGATGTGACCTTACACTTATCCACATGAAATCTCAGGATTTCGCATTTCGGGAGTTTCTACTCCCCTTGATCTCCAATTCTCCGATGCTCAAAATTGCGAAATGGCCCATCGGGATCCATGACTGGGTTTACTGTAAAATTGACGGCTGCAAAAATTTCTTCGAACACTTTGGTTGATCACTGCTTATATGGGCACTTATTCTTCTTTTGGCCCCACTTTCTATATGACCCTGGGCTGTGATCATGGGCCTTACTCTCAGACGTGTCCTGATTTCATGTTTCGCGAGTTCACGTCATGCTCCATGTTGAAATATCCAAGTCGCAAAAGCACAATGCCGAGATCAGATGACACGTACCCCTCTGAAAAGGATGGCCCAGATTTTATCGGCGTTTCAGGACTTAAGGCCATCGACACTTCTCACCTCATCTTTCCCAAAAATATTTCCTCCATGGTTTGGATCCTATGCCACGTGCCCTTCTAAAATGGATGGCTAGTATCATTTTGGGACTTCATGTGTCGCGAGTCTTCAAGAATCACCCTCCTACTTCCCCAACTCGTGAAATCATGAAAATCTGATCTAATGGTCCAGATCTCTCCTTTGATCAATGGCTGCAATCTTTTCGTGATTTCGCATTTTGCGAGTTTTGATGACTCTGCTCCTTGATCGCTCCATCTATCGAAGCCATGAAATGATAATCTTGCGCCATGATTAAAACTTTTCTCATCCCTTGATCTCAAGCCTTTTCCCTGGCACTAAACTTCGAGTTACTTTTGGATCCCGAATACCCACGAACCGTCGATCTGATTTGTCTGATGGATCCAACGGCCGAGACTGAGCCTGTGCTTGATGGATTTTCTTCGACTAGGTATGTGCATGCCTTTGAAAAATCACACCCCGACTTTAGATGAAAAAAATTTGTGGGTTTTTTAAGCCCACTTCTTTCACATTTGGTCACCCAATGACCAACTTCAAAGGAAAACAATCCCCTTTCAAAAATATGTGATAACACAACCAACCATAAATTAAACTATGTGTTGAACAATTGGATGGTCAATTCGACTAGCCAACATAATAGCACATATTTTTTGGGATTCTCTCCAACCACAGATAGTTTGATGTGGAAAAGATCTTCCCAATTTCAAGGAAATTGGTTAGTTCTAGAAACTATAAACAATGGACTCTATGTGTTGATCCAATACACAAAAGGTATCATATTGTAATGTAAGTTTGATGATGCAATGTTCTTAAGTCTTGTAAAGGTGTGTTTAGACGCTGCTAATCTTCTTTAAAGTTTATTACTCTTCATCTATTTTTCATATTCTATTATTATTCCTTTTAGTGTTACACCTAATCCCCAACATGGTATCAAAGTGATTGGTTTTGACCTTGCATGTTGTCTACAAATCGTGTTGAGTTGGATCTTATATCAATTGACTTTGGGCTATTGATTTCCTAATTGTAACATGTTCATATTATCAGATATGTTATATATCAAAGATGGATTCTAATATTGATCATGTTATTTTGAATGGACTCAATTATGTTGTTTGGGAGTGAGATATGAATATTTTTTTGAAGTGAAAAGGGATTTGGAAGTATGTGAAGAGTGTGATTCTAGATCCGAAGGATGACCAAGTGAATTTTATCCTCAATTGAAGTAAATATGAGGTTGTTGGGATCATCACCACATACATTTCTCAAGAGATTCACGTTCATACAAGTAAGATCGAATGTCCTCATGAAGTCTGGAGGAAGTTGTAGTCTTTGTTTAACAAAGTCAATGAAATTCAAGTTATGCAGCTGGAGAAAGAGTTAATATCACTTGATCCACAATCCTTTGAAACAATTGGGGACTATTTAGCACATGTTAAGGAACTATAATTGAAATTGGGAGAATGTGGAAAGAGTTTTCAAAATAAATATGGAAAACTCGTCTAGCTGGTCCTAATGAATTTGAGAAGACCCTTCGACATGTTATGTTCCGCGTTTTGGACCAATTGGCAGACACACAAAGAATATGGTAGGCATTATACCTTTAATACTTTCTATGGATTATTGAATAGTAATAAACATAGGTTTCTTGATGAAGGGAATCTTGTTGGTAAACATCAAGCCCACTTGCTCAAGGGAAAAGGCAATATCATATACAAGGAAAGAGGACATCTAGATGCTCCTTTAGGCAGAAAAGAATGTCTCAACCATAAAACTAAAGAGAATATTGATGATTCAACATCCACCTAGAAGAATCGACATAGTAAAATGTGTTTGTACTATGTAAAGATCAGACATGTGGAGAAAACATGCTTGAAGAAGAGATACGACTTAGAATCAAAGATTGAGAAGCTTGAAGGAGACATGTTGGCTATCTTTCAGTCGACCAACAAATTCACCTTTCAAGTTAGAACTTTTGAAGTGTTTCTCACTTATACCTCATAGCATGAGTGGGTAGTCAATTATGGGTGCACTCATCATATGGCCAAAGATTTTTCTTTGTTCTTCTACTTGGAAAAATCTGTAAAGCATGAACGACTTGGACACTTAATTTTCGAAGTTTGAAGTTGATGGCCACATAGAAAATGGTTGTTGGTATTCCAAAATTTCTTCCACCCAATGGTGTTTTTAAAGGATGTGTGGTGGGAAAACATTATTAGACCCCTTTTGACTCTGACAAAGCATGGTGAGCACAAAATCCACTAGAGCTCATTCACAATGACCTTTGTTGTAACAATCAAACCTCCTTAGCATGTGCAAAGTACATTTTTACCTTTATTGATGATCTCTTTGGATTTATTTGGGTCTATTTCTTGAAAAATAAGAGTTATGTCTTTGAAAAATTAAAGGAATTTAGGGCATTGACTGAGAATCAATGAGGTCAACCTATCAAGTTTTTGAGACCTAGTAATGGTGGAGAGTATGTGAATCAATATTTTGAACAATACCTCGCTCAATATGGTATTTCCTAGAAAATTTCTACTCCTCATACTCCTCAACATAATGGTGTAGAAAAAAGAAAGAACCAAACATTGGTTGAAATAGCTCGTTTTCGTTTGTAGGCCAAAGATCCATCGACTTGTTTTTGGGTTGAAGTTTTTTACTATGCCAACTATGTTCTAAATCATATTCTGACTCAATCTATAAGTTTTGTGACTCGAGTTGAAAAATGATGTGGAAAGAATCCCTCGTTCAATCACCATAGAGTATTTGGTTGTGTAGCTTGGGCTCATATTATGGATGATTGCAAGAATAAATTGGATGCAAAGAGTCATGTTTTCATCATGATGGGATACTCTTGATAATCCAAAGCCTATCGACTATTTTAACTTGTCAAATTAAAAATCATTATTAAAAGAAATGTGTTTTTTGATGAGAAGTATTTAGGCATTTAATTGTTGAATACTTCCTCTAGTTTATTACAGGACGATTTCTTTGATGTTATTTTCAACAATGGTTCCCATGTTCATTTTTTCAACATTTTGATAAGAAAAACAAATATTTTTCTTTTTTTGACCAGGTCATAAACCTTTGTTCTTGAGTCGACTAGAAATTTGATCTATGCTTTGATTGGGACTGTTTCTCCTTCGACTGAAAAAGATGCCATTTCTAACCTTTTAACAAGTGTGAAAGGAAACAAGCTCACTCGACAACATTTTCATATTTAGAGTGTCTGAAAAGAGATTAAAACAGAATCCAAAGAGTTCCTTTTTCATATAGATTTTATGAGTGCGAAAAAGAGATAAACGTATACTCAGTAACCTATTCTCATGTATTTGCAAGAACAAGAAAGAACACAGACTAATCTTGGTAACCTATTATCATGTATTTACGAGCATGATATAGAATAAAGACTAAGCTCAATATTGGTTTCATTTTTACACAAGCTTGAAACAAAGTAAAACTATGCTTGGGTAGGTTTCATTTTTTCATGAGCTTGAAACTAGTAAAACTATGCTCAGAACTGGTTTCATTGTTGTAATGAGCTTAAAACCAAAAACTAATTGTGCTCGACACTTCCCAATGTAAAATAGAAAGGTGGTTGGTTGGTACTTTTCCCCCAGCTTGAGAAGATAAGGGGCTTTGTTGGACACGGTATTATGTTGCTAGAATTGATGTCAAGAATATCAATATAGTATTTTCATTATATGTGTTTAAGACCCTAAAGCTCAGGAGAGATAATGTAGTATGTTACATAGAAGACATAGCGTGAGGTGCAAAGGAATCTTGTATAAAAATAAATCTCAGAAGAGATAATCGTATGATTGGATAAAGACAGTGCATAAAGGAACGCATTGACACAAAGATTAGAAGGAATAACATTAATCGAATCTCGGAAGAGATGGCGCATTTGAAGTAACACAGGAGACAGAGTTCTGTGAGTGAAGAAATCCTTTTGTAAAGGATCAAGTTACAGGAGTTGTTCATTCTTAGTTTGGGAAAATCCAGGATCGTTAGATCGAGGTGAAGTCAAAGGTTGGGAAGGATTAAATCTCAACCGTCAAATCTGAAGTAGTAGCATTCTGCACCATTGAATGAAGTATTGGAGAAGTTACTTTGCAAATTTGCAACTTCAGCGATTACTAGAGACAAGGAAGGAGATTCGAATGGTTCCCAGTCATTGGATCAATATTAGATCTGGAATGGAAATGTTGAACCCTCATATCACATTAAAGGAAAGAAGGTGGTCAAATCCAACACTGACCACTACAGCAAAAAGGAGTCTAAAACAGGTAATTTTACCCGAAGGTCGAAGCCCCGAAATCACGAACTCTCGTCGATCGTCGGATCAGGGGAAGAACAAAAAATCCCATCAATCATTGATATGTAGTGAAAATATTGAAACCATCAAATCTTGTTAAGGAAGAAGGTGGTCAACTCCAAATTTGACATACTCCGATGATAAGAAGCTCAGATAAACCAAGAACTCTTGAACCCTAGAGTTTTGGAATAAACAAAGGCCATAGGATAAATAAAATAAAAGATCTACGGTGAAAGATTTATTCGGCACTTTGGCAATAATCGAAGGATGGTATAAAAGTTCCAAAACTCTCAAAGCCACAAAGTCCTGAAGTAACGACAATCGTCAGATCAGTAAGAAACTTTAGATGAACCTACAACCGTTAGATACAGGAGGAATAAATGTGACACATCAGTAGGCCCACGTCAGTAGGACCATGTCAACAATATATGACATGTGGCCTAACCATATGATGACAAGTGACAAAATACATATGGCACATAAGTTCTATGAAAGTCACAAATCAGGGTGACACGTGGCACACACTTAAGAGTCCACATCATCATAGGTGACATCAACATACCACATCACTCTGGGATTACTGCCTTTGGGAATTTCCAACTTCTCCTACCAACAAAACCACACGAAGCACCGAAGGTCGAATTCAAGAATTAACTTTTGGTCATTGATCTAATATCCTCAGGAATATTTCTCGACTGTTCGATAGAGTATAGTGGAAGGATAGTGTAAGGAGTGCTAACAATTGAAAGCAAGTGGTCACCATAGCTTTATGACTTATTCGGTAGGTAAACACTCTGAAGGGATTGAACTACTTCAGATTTTGAGTAGCCCAGAGTCCCGGAGTCACGAATAGTCAAATACTTGGAGAGCAGGAGCTTTGTTGTTCCTAAGTCTATTGTCCTAGCTCGTGGACATGTGAATTTTATCAATCAAGGAGTTCAGATACACCCTTTGACGGAAATTTCTCTGGAAGAGTTGGAAGAATGCAAAGGTCGGAGTCCCAAAATGTCGAAGTCCTAAAGTGAAGGAGAACCATCCACTCAAACATAGATTAAGTCCTGACCGTCGATTTGTTTGAAGCCTCTGGATAAATCCAAGATCGTCCATCCAACAAAAGATTAAATATTGACCGTTCAATCTATCAATGAATATAGTATATGCACTTCGATGAAGTATAATCCGGGAGGATTAAATTACTGCAGAGGTCGGAAGTCCTAAAGGACGAAGTACCTGAGAACCTGGTTCTAGCATCGATCACGTGATAAGGTAAAGAAGCTAAAGGGGATAGAAGTAAATAACCCCTCAGACATTTGAATATGGTCCCATGTAGAATAATAAGGGAGAAAGGGGAAAAGACATAATAGAATAACGTGTAAAATAGATAATCATGTGGTTTTGAGCCCTGTGGTCACAAAGGGAAGTGTATTGAAGGAAGTGCCTCTCTGCAGAATTTGAATTTGGAAATCAACAATCCAGATTAAATCACATATAGGTGTTGATGCACAAAAGTGCAACATGGAATCCTTGCATGCAAATTGCTTGCAATGCCTTATTAATTATATACTTAATAATAAGTAAATAGGTGGGACCCCGTTATGTGAATAATGATGAAGGAGGCCTTGTATTTTTATTCACCCATGTCTATTTTGCAAAAATGACTCTATAATTTTAAAGATTTGAAACCGCATTCCAAGCGAAATGGGTGAATGATAGGTTTATTGCTGATTTAACTTAAAGAGGAAAGGGAAAATATGTTGTTTTAATGAGCATCTTGGTTGATTCTTGCTGCACATATATTTTAACTGTTGATTCAAAATCCAAGCATGGGCCATATATAGTTATGGCATATTGCACTTATGATTTCTTGTTATTATCACGCACCATTGTTAAAGTTTATAAGGTGGAAATCCTTCCCTAGCAAAGAATGTGGGACATAATATGTATTTTGTGCTAAGTGTTAAGAATGCACATAAAACTTAAACTTTATGGAAGGTGGAAAATTCAACTTTGTATTGAATTGTTATTTCGAAAATATAGTGGATTATGCGCTGGAGGTATTGGGTGTGCTCGTACTTGGCTATGGTTTATAGAATTAATGAAATAAACAACGTGCGATTATTGCACATCACTCTAACCCTACCTTGAGGTCGCCAACCTCACTTTCTTCACAATTGTGTTGGTTTCTTTGGCTAGTGCTACCTCCGTTTTTCTCGGCCTTGGAAGGAATAGTTCTGCTTATTGGTTTTCTGGCATTTTTCATATAGGTATGATGCTTGTCACCTCTTCATTCAAGAAATATAGCTCCACTTAGAATAAAATCATGAGGTTGGCTCTTATATGTAATTACAGACTGTATTTTCTTCCAAAGTGTAAATGGATGTATGTGGGTATCATGACTGTGTGAATTGATTTTCATGACTGTGTGAATTGATTTTCAGTGGAAGTTCCTCCCTGTTGACATTTAAATATTTCAAGTTGATGATAGTGTTCGAATATCCTTTATGTTTGATTATGTGATTGATTTACATCCAGAATGAATATGACTTATGTGCTATAACAATTGGCAAACTTTATGGCAATTTGTTTTGGGTTTCACTCATCTCTAGTCATTAAAATTTAAGGGTTTTGTCTCTATGAAACACATGAACAATTGTTTTTATTAAACGCTACTATCTAGTCTTTAGAAGACTCATAGTCCCTTCAAATTACCATTCAATTGTTTGTGAGTATATGGGCGTATTTACTTTGTGGCCACCATGAAAGTCTATGGAAAATATGTGGAAAATATGTTGTGATAAGAGATGGTTAAATGGTTTTTTTTACAAACCCCTTGTGAAGGTTTTTCCTTTGTGTTCACCTAGAACTAGGCTATTTCATTGATATATGTATTTCAAGGGATTCAAATTCGGTTTTGATGTATTTTATAAGTGATTAACCCAACAGTGGGAAGATTGGATACTTTCCTTAATTCTTGGCTCGATTGTTGATTATCCATGGGGATTTTGTCGAGTTTGAAAACTATATAATGTTAAAATAAATAGCACCAGGTTACATAAGGTTTCAAAACCCAGTTTGACAACAAGTATTAAGGTTTTGATGCTATGTGATGTTCTCAATTTTCCATGTGTTCTTGATGTAGTCTGGTTTTAATTATTTAAATCACTTTGCTAACAGTCTTTTATTAAAAAAACTCTACTAATAAAAAGAAAAGGAAGTGGAAATAAAAGTGGTATAGTTGATAGTCCTAGAACATTCCTGGGAATTTTATATTCGGTGTTAATAGAATTGTTGTGTATTGGATTTAAATTATTAAACAGAGAAAAGTTTTGGTAATTCTTTTATTGATGGTGATGGAATTTTTTTGGATACTATTGCATATAATAGAACAGTAATCGTCTTTTTTCCCTTTCATTATACCAGTTTTTGTTCATTATAAGCCCCTCGCCTTCCCAAATACATTTTAAACATTCGTTGTTCTATTATTATGAAATTTAAATTCATTTTGAAAAGAGAGGGAATTAATAACAAAAGATAAAAGACTAAGCTGACCACTGGTGTTTGAAAGTTGGATATGGATGCAATTTTTGTTACTTCTACATTTTCTTGAACAGTATTTGTTGGTCTTTCCCATCCATGCTACAATTTTTTCGCACATTATAAGCCCCTCATCTTCCCAATATCCTTATCACTCCATGTCCAAATGGAAATTGATTATTTGGTTTTAAGATGTTAATGGATGGATTTCATGTGCTTCTGTGGTAAACAATAGATCCAACCATTTGATTTTATTTAGTTAGAGTATTGATGCATGGATTGTTAAGAGTTTTTCATGACATGTTGGAATATTTCTTCAGGATGAGCTTCTTTAGCAGAGGCAATAATAGAAGCGGTGCTAATAGAGGAAGAGGAAATTGGCAGAGGGGCCATAGGACACAGTTTTCAATGCATTTTGATGTTGATCCACGAGAATTAAAGAATCTCTTTCAAGTTGGATTCTTTAACCTAGTTGGCCATGGGATTTTCCACCCCGACCTGAGAGGCCTCCCTTCCAACCAAATCAAAAAATTTATGGGATTTGTGTTCCCCCTCACGTCTCTATGCATCTGGAACCACCTGCCAATGATGGTTTGAAAGAGATTGTCCAACAGTCTGTCGCTCATCACCATGGTTGGCCTACTACGTCTTTGCCATTACCCCCTCCTCCACCGCCAAAAAATACAAATCCACAAGTTGATCATGTTGTCTCACCCATACAGTCTTCTCATGCTAGTAAGAGGATAAAAGATGATGTCCCCAAGCCTGAGAAAGATAAAGGAAATGGAGTAGACACTCCCTCCAAGTCATCCAAATAATCCTCTGAATCTGTGTCTTCATGTCTTCATCAAAAATATGATTGTTCTCACATTATCAGTGCACTTCAGCCTCAAGGTTCCAATCAACCTAAGGCTACAACATAAAGATCAAAGGAGGACATTAGTGAAAGGAGGCCAAATTCCTCTTACAGTAAATACAGTTTTTAATGATGATTAATGTTATTTTCTATTTAAGGACATCCTTTTTACTTTGACAGTGTTTTGGACAACAAGCATATATTTAGGCAATTTTTTTGGACAACATGGATATAGTGCTCTTCTTGGATATGGTCATGTTATATTCTACTGATATTAAAATATTTGATCATAATTATGAGAGCGGGAGTTACAAGGAAGATGTTTGAATCAAATGATTGGGGTTTTATA
>JASDQU010100790.1:180587-208886 GCA_032191745.1 Picea mariana
TATTGTCTCAACTAATTAGTTAAGATAATTAGGCTTAATTAAATAAAGGTAGTTGAACTACCATAACTTATTGAGAAGGAATAAAATATCAATCAAATGAAGAGACAAGAGGAGAAAATAGAATAAGAACTTCAGCCATAAGGTTTTCTCTATACTAGTGAGATATTTTCATCTTTCATTCATTCTAAGTTTCCTATAAGGATTAACCATCTTGATGAAAGTAGGGTCTTATTGAAGGTAAAAATATTCAAAACTGAATCATATATTTTATCATCTTTGTTGGGCGCAGGCCCATTTTGGGGAAATGACTAATTTTGGAGAATAAAGCGCAAATAAGGAAAATACAATTAGAAGGAAAAGCGACACGTGCAAAGGAAAGTGCATGAAAAGGAGGAAAACATGCGAGGTGCACATGCAAGAAGACCTAACCATGCTAGGGTTAGTGTTTTGGGAAGAGGATGTAATGGCTAATAAGCCAAAAATAATTATAAATAGGTACCTAGGAGGTCTAGGTCCGGGTGGTTGTTCGAGGAGTTGGAATGTAAGAATGACTGAAAAATATGAGATTGTTTTTTTAATTTGTTGAGATAGAGAGAGAAAATAAGGTAGATCTTGAGGGTTATATCACATGATGAGGAGCCTGGTGTGATCTAGTCTACCTCATTGTAGATCTTGACCCAAATGACCAAGCATTGTAAGGCGTGTAGCACTATAATTTTGGAAAAACCATAATAAAAGAGGAAAGAAGCCAAATATTTGTAGACGTAGCCCAGGAGGGGGTAAACTATGGTAGATCATGTGTTTTGTGGATTGATTATTGTTTATTTATTTACTGTCAATGGTTAGCTAGTAGATGAATGCATGAATGGGTTAGCTAGATCTGATTGTGCCTACATGCATGAATAATAATGACAGAATGTGTCATATAGATGAATGTTAGAGTAAATAAATGAAGATCATAGAGTGTAATCCCATAGCCCCACTCATTTCCAAGATGCAAGCATCTGAGCGTTCATCCACCCATAGAACTATCTTAGGTGAGATTGTGCAATGCACCCTATGTACTGCATTGCCTTCTGGTTTACCAAGGGGGGCGATAGTTTTAGAGGGTTTTGTTGGAAACCATAGTATATATGAACCTGGGTCAGCCCAAGAATAGTAACAAGAGAGAAGAAAACCAAAACATGGATACTCTTGAAAATATTTATGGTGCATTCTTCATTCCAAAAGTCATGACTGTGTATTGATGGAAAATGTAGTCTTATACCTGTCTTCTGGAGATATTTTGATTTGGTGGTATCCTGAGAATCCATCTGTGAATGAGTATGCTTCCTAACCTCCCAAATTCTCTAGGACTTCATCAGTAAAAGGGGTGGGAAAAGATTCATGTAGTCAAGCATGATTCAACTTCCTCATATCGACACATATCCTTATGCCTCCTTTCTTATTCTCCTGAACTACCATAGGGATTATCCATTCTAATTATTCTACTGGTTCTATGATTCTAGCTTCTAACATTCTGTCAATTTTTGCTTTTACTTTCTACTTATATATTGGATTAAGTCCATACAGTCATTGTCTGATAGATCTAGCCTTAGGTTTGAGAGTTATCTTCATCTCTCCTAGCTCTCCTGCTATGCCTCTCATTTCTGTAAAGGTGGTTGGGAACAAGTCACTGTACTCGCGCAGTAACTCTATTATTCTTTCTACTGTTTTCTCATCCCAGTAGTCTACAATGCTGGCCATTTTGGGATTATCAGTTGTCCCAATGTTGAATTTCTTCACCTTGATCGACGCAACAAACACTTATGATTCCAAATATAGACATTCCACCTCTCTTTATCCTTCAATTTCTGTAATTTGAATGTTGTGTGGATCATCTTCATCTAGTTCTTGTTCTTTCACATGGTAGCATGACAGTAGTTCTTTCACTATCTGTTTATTCTGTTGTTGATACTTTGTTATAAGTTCAACCTATGGTTCCTTAATAAATATCACCCCTCTGATTTGTTTGATTATTGAATCAATGTTGGGTTTCTCATGTTCAAATGAGAAAGTGACTATAAAATTATGTTGTAATGTTGTCCATTCTGCAATTCCTCTGCACAGTTTCTGGTTTATATACCAGTTTGTTGGAATTCCTTCCAATGTGTGAATGAAGTGATGAGGCCATTCCTATGGTGGTTTCATTCTCCATAGTGTTATGCACTTATCCAAGTGTTATTCTGGTGTCCCATGTCCATCATATCTTTGCATCTCATTGCTTCCCTTTTATGCGCCAAATCTAATGCGCAGTAATAGCTTACATTGTTATCAGTCCTTAATTGTCTCTTTGTGTGCACCCCACCATATTGTAGGTGTTTCCTTGAGTTTTATGTCCAGGGATAAGAGCATATTATTTTATAACACTTCATCTTCATATCTTGTTAGGAATTCTTCTAATTCATTCACCCCATGAAAACTAGGAGGTTCTCTTATTTATGTACCTACCCATCTTATTACGGAGTCTATTATTGCACACCTTCTTGTGGATACTTCATGTAATATTTTTTGTCGATTCTCCAACCCTATATCTGAGTCTGAAGAACATGATGTGATACTTCTCCAACTGATTACCCCATCTGCAGTTGGTTTACATAATCTTTTGTGTGCGCGGTGGTTCTATACAACTAGTTTATCTCTTCTAAATTGAGACAAGTTGGTTCTACAAACCTTTCTCCTTCTGAAGGATCTAATGGCGCAATGACTCCATAGTATCCCGATTCAAATTTCATCTTCCTTGTCTTCATGTTTATTATGGCCTGGTTATCAAATGCCCAATCCAATCCAAGTAGTGTTGGATAAGGTGTTGTGCCATCCACTATTTATATTACTTCAAAATAAGCTTTAGTGCACACTCCATCTAGATATATTGTCACACCCTTTAGCCTTCCAATTGGTAGAACTCTGTGTTAATTTTCTAGTTTCAGTTGAACATGTGAATATCCTAATGTGGGATCTCCCATACATTGCCATGTCTTCTTGGGTAACACATTTAATTTAGAGCCTAAATATAGTATAATATCCCCCATGTTGAAGTCTCCAATGTTGGCATTCAATCTGAATTCTCTATTTGATCTCCTCCTTGTATGCAATTGATTAACTGTTTTATGCTTTATCTTCCCCTCTAGCTCCGTGTTACATCTTTCTAACATAATTTGTAATACTTTAACAGATGATGGATCGTTTAGTAGTTTAACACGGGATTGTAGAAAATCCTTAATAATACTTACTTGTCCTAAGGGTTGTGCTTCATTAGTGTGATCCAACGATGAAGACATATTGTACATTGGTACATCCTATGTATGTTGCGCATTTGATGTAGATGAAAAATATGGATTCAAGAATTATTTTCTAGCTTGCTTGATTGTCTCCTTTTTGTTATGTGCATCGAACTATCTGTGGTTCGACATTCGTCTTCACCCATTGGTGTTGTGCTGGATCATGTCATGCTATGTCAACTCTTGTTTTAGCTCCTCCACATGTAACTATGTTGATATTCCTCCCATCATATTGTGCCTCTGTAGAAATACATTGGACATTCTGATTGTTCTGATTCCTCTTCTCCTGGATCTTCCCCAATAGTGTCGGACAATCTTTTGTGTCATGATCTGATGCGCGACAATACATACAAGTCGCAGTTGGAAGTGGACATTCCCTTACGTAGTGTCCTGGTTGCTGATAGTTATGACATGCCATCGGTCCTCTGCCTCTTCCAAATCCTCCTCTACCTCGTTCTCCACCTCTGTAACCAGCTCGATCTCCCCGCAGTGCATTGTACTGAAGTACTCGATTATACTGCACGTGATTATATTGTGGTTGTGCACTATTGTATTATGGTTGCGTAGTGTTATATGGGGCTGGTACTTGGTTAAAATGTGGTGCATCCTTTCCTTCCATCATTTATGCTTGCACCCTATAGGTTTTTGATGATCTTTCCCTCATCAACTCCATCGTCCTACAGTCTTTGTCATCATGGCCCACTGACTTGCAAAAGGGGAATTATGAACTCTTGGGTATTTTCTGATACTTCTACATCATTGTACAATGATATGGATCATGTCCATGTATTTTATAGATCTCGCACCATGTTCCTCCTGTGGGAAAAGGGTTTGGTAGCCCTGTTTCCATGTACTACGTGAAATTTGGGCACTCATTATTGTGATATCCTTTTGTCCTGCATGTGGTATACCACATGACTTCTCTTTTCTCTTTCCTCTTATTCTGGTTTAGTTGCAATGTGAGTTTCTTCATATCCTCCTTCAGCTCCTTTATTGTTGGATCTGTCTTCTGATACTAGTTCTCTTCCAGTTATAAGGCTTCCTACAGAGCCTCTTCCTGAGTTTGAAATTTGTGTTGTCTCAAGGGGTATTTCAAGTGTGGTAGCAGGGAATTCACAAATATATGTCTATGTTTCATATATGTCATGACATAATTCATCTTTCCCTTCAATCATTTGAATCTCTGGTCAATATCCTTGACAGTTTCTCTTGGTTTCTGTCTGATCTCTATCATCTCATTCATGTACTGATCCTATGAACTAGGCTTCTATAATTCATTTATCAGTAGCCTCTTGACATCTACAATCATTCTGGTTGTTCCTAGTGGACTGTTTGAAGCTGAGCTCATGTACCAATCCCATTCGCGGTATCTTAGTGTGATAGCTAACTGTGCAAGTTTTGTATCCTCATCTATGATCTGCTTTTCTTCCCAAATCTTCTCACAGATAAACAAGTTCTTTTCAGTATCCTTCAATGCCTCTCCCTTGAATTCTGGAAACCTAATGGTGGGATCATGTCCTTCCATCTTGAACGATGATGAACTACGACCTTCGCGTGGTGTAGATACTTGACTAGTACTTCCTAAACTGGCTCCTTCAATTGTTGCACTGTGACTAGATGTATTTCCTGCTATCTTCCTTCTGCTAAAATTCAGTTGTCTAAATGGTGGTGTTATTATTGGTGTATTAGTCGCACATGGGTTTATGTGTTCCACACTGACACTAACATGGATGGGAGTTTTGCCTTCAGTTCATGCCCTTGGACCATGTGTCTTCCTTTCATATGTTGCGTGCAGGGTTTCCTCAATCTTCTCCATGGCAATGAGATCATCTATCTCTTCTTCATCACTTTCTAAACCTTCCATCGCGGCTATGGCTCTCTTCTTATTTTCCATCTTGTATTGGTAGGGTGATACACCGTGTGTTCTTCTAGTTGTTTCCATGATCTTCTTGATCTATTCTTCCTCCATCATGATTGGGTCCAAGGCCTCCTCCTTCTTTCCTTTATCCATATATTCCTCCGTTTCTCCGGCTCTTGTAATTGCTTTCATTCTTCCCCCATGCATGCAGGGAAGTTACGTTGTTTGATGCCATTGTCATTACACCCTTTTCATATAATAAAATCTTGATGGAAGTATACAACGATCTGATATACCTACCTCTAGGTACCTTCAGGAACTCTTGCTCTGATGCGTTGTAATACTTCCCAGTATCTACTGGATATTCTGTGATAAATCCTGCAACAATGTTGTCTAACCATAAATCTATTGCGCGTGTAAATTTGTTGTCAACTTGTTGTAATTGCATGATCTTCACAAAATTCCACTCTAGTTGTCTGATCCGATTTGTAGGTGGTTTAATTTCAACCTCAATATCCACTCCTACAACACATGTGGGAAATCACATAAAAATACTTCATGCAAGTCACTAAATACGTACTTGTCCAAATATTTGCACGGTGTTATTTTTGGGTTTATGTTGTCTTTTTGCACAAACTCCATCTCCTTTGTCTTCAACCAACTTTGGATCTCATCCTTCATTGGATTCCACGATATGAACATCCCCTTCTATATTCTCATTCTTTTAATGTTTCCTCACGAGATATGACATTATTTTCACGATTCTTCAACAGATATCATTCAATCAATCCCCTTCTGTTCCAACTGGCAACAAAACCATTTGTTAGTTTGCTTCTCTCTTGTTATTATTATTGGTTTGACCTAGGTTCAGATCTACTATGGTTTCCAACAAAGCCCTCTAAAACTAACGGCCCCCATGGTAAACCAGAAGGCAACACAATACACAGGGTGCACTGTGCAGTCTCACCTGAGATAGTTCTATGGGTGGATGCAATGCTCGAGTTCTTGCAGCCTGGGAATGAGTGGGGATCTAGGATTACACTCTCTGATATTCATTTATTTACTCTAACATTAATCTATACTACACATTATGTCATTATTATTCATGCATGTAGGCACAATCATATTTATCTAACCCATTCATGCATTCATCTACTAGTTAATCATTGACAATAAATAAATAAACAATAATCAATCCACATAACACATGATCTACCATGGTTTGCCCCCTCCTGGGCTACGTCCACAAATATTTGGCTTCTTTTCTCTTTTATTATGGGTTTTCCAAAATTATACTGATGTGCACCTTACAATCCTCGTTCATTTGGGTCAAAATCTACAATGAGGTAGACTAGATCACACCAGGATCCTCAGCCTGTGATCTAACCCTCAATATATACCTTATTTTATCTCTCTATCTCAACAACTTACAAAAACAATCTCAGATTTTTCAGTCATTCTTACATTCCAACTCCTCGAACAACCACCCCGATCTAGACCTCCTAGGTACCTATTTATACTTATTTTTGGCTTATCAACCATTACATACGCTTACCAAAACCCTAACACTAGCATGGTTAGGTATTTTTGCATGCGCACCTCGCATGCTTTCCTCCTTTGCATGTGCTTTCCTCTACATGTGATGCTTTTCCTGCCATCTATATTTTCCTTATTTGCGCTTTATTCTCCAAAATTAGTCTTTCCCCAAAATGGGCCTGCGCCCAACGGGTGGTGGTGAAACAAGTTTTTAATAAGTTAAATTCAATATTTTAGCATGGTGGACATCATGTGGTTCTTTACTTTTCTTGTTTAGATAACTTACTAGATTTTTTCAAAATGACCCTTGCAAATGAAAGGAAATCCTAAGCTATTATGGCAGATATGACAATCCTTACTTGGACCCTTTATCTTCCTAACGTGTTTTTTCATCGAGAAAACTTGAAACTATTCCAAGATTGTGAGTATGTGGGCATGTGTGGACCCTTACAACCTCTTTAAACTCCCTAAGTGACTTACTCTAAGAATTTGAAAACTATCCTAGAATTGCATGCAAATGGGCATATGGTCCCTTACAACTCTTTTAATTCTTAATTAAGTAGGTTGAGAGGATTGGCCTCTTTTTTTAAAATGACTTGATTTTTCCAAGGGAGATGGAGACTTATCTAAGAAACCTATTTTTCTGATTTCCAAGATCACACTAAGGTGTGAGGAAAGATCATACTCCAAGATTAATTTAGATGGCCTTCTAGTCCCAATTTAATGTGATGACTTTTGTAAAAATGAAATATTTTTGAGACTCAAATGAAAAAATTCTTAAGCCATCAACGTGGCGATCAAGGAAATTAAAGATATTATGGTTTCTTTTATTCTCCCTAATTACCTATGTGTGATGTGAGTTTAATGGATGCAACAATGAGATCTCATCCTGCTTATATTGTCTTTTACAAAGTGCTAAAATCAAATCTAAACTACTGAGTGGCAGTGGGCAACTCAAGCCTTACAATTTTTCAACAATAAGACAAGTGCAGAGCAGAACCAAAAATAGTCATGCACCGTGCGTAGACCATGTGATTGGAGAGGTCTAACAAAGTGATGATGTGCGTAGATTGCACGTCTATTCATCCTGAACCCGCGCACATGCAGGAAAGTTGGCGGGATGAAATTTTGAAAAACTTCTCTCACTTATGGGGTGAAATCCTACTCTCAAATGGTTAGTTTAGGCTGGTTTTGACCCATGCACATGAAAAAAAGTAAGAAAGAACACTCTATTAGCCTAATTTGGGATAATTTTGATCCAAATCCCCAGTATGGTCACCAATCTGTTGGGTTCTTTTTGTCACAAGAGTGAGAAAAAATGAGTCCCTTAACTATCGAGTTAGGTTATCCAGAAAGCACAACAAAGAGTTAGTTGGTTAGTGGCTCAACTAACATAAAGAAATAAGAGACAAACAACAAGGAAATAAATCTAAACTAAACAAATAATAACTTGAAATGAATGCACAAAGAAAACACAAGAGAGATATACCAAGTAAACTAATCTTCGAATTGATGCTCCTTGCATAAATATGGGAACTTATGAGTCCCCTCTTCCTCCTTGTGAAGGATCTTGAGTCCCCAAGTACAAAGTCTTCTTTATACTATCAATGGCTAACAAAGGAAAATGGTGAAGAAAAGAGTGATGAACTACTCAAGAGGAGAGAGCTCTAACATTTTCTATGAATTCTCAAAGCTTTCCCAGAGGAAGGTGGCTTCCCAAAGCTAAAATGAGCAGCATAAAAATACTCAAATGCTTCTTCTTTTTTGCATACAATGGCCCTTCATTTATAAGAGGATGTAAATATCTTTCTCAACTGGTTCTAAGTGTGAATGGGAATCCATTAGAGGTACTTCCCATCCCTTTCACTGATCCCAAGGAGAAATTTGAGGGAGATTTTGGGTATGGGGGATGTTCTCTTCATCCCAAAAATGGTTGAGGCCCAACCAAATTTATTAATGCATAGTTTCAGCATCCGCGCAAGTATTTTGACCATCATTCATGAACTGTGTCCATTGTACATTGTATTAGCCCACGTGGATGTCCGTGCAAGGCTTTGATTGAATGTGCATGGATTTCTAGAACCACTTTTATATAGTTTTTTTATTTTCTTTCCAAACTGAATGTAATCCTTCCATGAATATTGGTAGTATGTTTTGTTTGTTACCTATTTCTTCATCCATTGTCTGTAGTTTTAGTGATTCATTTTCCATTGATAACACTCATATCATTGATACCTTATTCGAAAGTCTGAAATTTGCTTCCACCACCCCTCTCTTTGGACCTAGCCAGTCAAAGTTTACCCAGTTGGGGACAACAATGTTACTGTACAACTTGAAAGTAAAGTTTGGCATGTCAAACACATGTTTCTTGGAAATATTGAGGTAACTGACCATCATTAAGTCCCTTATAATTTGAGAAATATTGTCACACAATCAACATTGAAAATGATCAATTTTATGAAATTTAAATAACATTGTACATTTCTATTTCCCACTAATTGCGGGTTATTCAAAGATAAGGTTCTTATGAGTGATAATGTCTTTCTCAGTAGTTGCGAAGAGGAAAATCATATGTTGAAAATATTGGGTGTTGAGTACATATCATATCATGCATGTTTAAATGATTTTATTATATATAGAAGAGAATATGCAGATAAAGAGATATGTCTAAAATGTGGGCATGATAGATATCATAAATAAAATAAAAATGGTAAATCACATGGTGCTCGTCATAATATATTGAGACACATGCCTAAAATCCCAAATATTCAAAGGCTCTTTTGTTAAAAATAATCATCTATGTTGCAGGGATGGCATGCCTCGCACAGAAGTGAGTCGGGAGTTATGTGAATCCCAATAGATTCAATAGCCATGAAGCATATAGAGGATACATGGCCTAAAAAATTCAAGGATGAAGTACAAATTATACGATTCAGCATATCCATGGATGGCGTCAACCCATACTCCCTCCAAGACACCAACTATTTTGTGTGTCCTCTAGTAGTGATAAATAATAATATCCTCCCATGGTTGTTCATGAAGAATGAACCTCTTATGTTGGCTCTTATAGTCCCTAGTAGAAGACAAGTGAAGAATATGTGTGTCTACCTAAAACCATTGGTAGATGAATTGAAGGAATTATGGGAAGGGATACATGTATATGATGTTTCAATACCCATCGCAACAGAGAGGAGCTTTATGTTGTATGGAATATGTGCTTACACCACACATGATTATCTAGGATTAGGAGTTTTCTATAGTAAATTACATGTTTATCGATTTGTTTACATACGAAACAATATTTTTTGGCATATTTAATTAATTGAGATTGTTCTGATCTTCGATGATAACATGCTCGGTATACATTAATAATTTCCCAGGTCTTGTAACAAAAGGCTACATGTATGTAAATGTTGTGGACCTTCTCTGAAGGCTAGGTGGTCCAACCACCTATGAAATCTAGTGTACGAATTCTCCAGGGTATTCCTCCCAAAACAACACCCTTACAGAAGAGAAACATTCGCTTTCAATGGTAAACCAAAGAGAACCCAGAGGCCTGCAATAATGACACTAGTAGAATGGATTAGAGAATATGAGAGAGAGAGAGGGAGAGAGAGAAGGAGAAGGAGATTACATAAATTTTCGAATCAAATGGGGAGCCTATGTTCAAGGATCTAGAATTCTCTGAAACTTATGTTGAGAAATTTCCCATTCGGGTGAAAAGGATATCTATCTTTTATGAGCTCCCATATTGGTAGCATCCTAATATTCCCCACTTACTATATCCCATGCATATATTTAAAAAAAAAATCATCTTCTTTATGGAGGCACATATCACCAAAAGAAAGTGACACATTGGTTATTAGGAGAGACATTATTTCTTCAAAAACTAAAAAGAAACATAGGCCAACAAAATAAAGTAGAGGAGAGGTTGGTTCCTCTTGGTCTTTCAATAAAGGTGATTCCTTATGGATATTGAAGAAACTTGATCTTTCTTTGGAAAAGGAAATTATATTGGGTGTGAAAGTGTCTTATTTATATGGGTATTCACTACGACACAGCTTCACTGTGAAAGACCATTTGTCGAGGTTAAAATCACATGACCATTTGAACCTTATAAGAGTATGTATGTCAAAAACATGATTTTAGTATTTGTTTTACAAATTCATTCCATGGGATAAGAAATAATTAATTTTGTATGTGTTTACTTTGTAGTGTCATTATCCTCTGCTCTTGTGTGGGTGTGTGAACCATGACTTCCCCCAAGACCTACGACATTCCATATATAAATTATCTTCCTTTGTACATTGGATCGCATCAAAGGAGATTCATATGGCTAGAATTCCACGGTGGTGTAAAGAGATAGCTAAGATTGTTTTTATGTTTAAGAAGGAACTGTCGATGAGTTTCATGGACTTCCAGGTTCATCTTCTAATTCACCTAGTAGATGAGGTCCAATTAGTCGGAGTGGTCTCATGTCATTGGATGTTCTTCTTAGAGAGGTACATGAAGAAATTTAAAGGATTTTTTCAACAAAGGGAAAAACTGGAGGGGTCTATGGAAAAGGGGTACATATCATATGAGTGTTTCTATTATGTTAGTGAGTACATCAAGAAGATTGACAACACACCAGTTGCAGTGATTTGGGACAACGAAAGGCATGAAGACAAAAGAGAAGGGGAGCTTCTCCAAACGAATGGAAAAAGGCACTTGATAAAGAGTAAGTGACTTATCGTTTGTCAAATTTCTACACAGTAACTATTCACACTGAACTTCATAATGTATATTTTGATCTAATATGTACTATATGTAAGTTTGATTTCATATATATATAGACACACACATAAGTGAATTCAGAAATTGATGCCATCAATAGATTCATTCTATACAATTCAAAGGCAACACAGCCATGGGTCACATTGTACGAATAGAAGAGGAGGAAATGGACATGAAATAATTTAGACGGTTGAATGGTAGAAGCATGCCTTATCCTGATCATTTAAAATAAATGAACGCACCGTACAAAATTTGTTATATTATGTTATACGGTGTGTTGTATAACCTTGTCACATCGGTGCGGTCAGGTAAACCCAAGCCTCAGTGTGTTATGATTATCCTACGCACCGCTTAAAATAAAAACAAATTAAAATACTAACGCATTGTAAAACATTTTTTTTTAAATTAGTTAAGGTGGTGTGTATACATTCCTTATATGCCATGGTGCGTTTAAGTAATGGAGACACATTGCCCCATCATTTTTTAAAATTGACACACCACCCCACCTTTGCATTACGACTACCCTACGCATCACTTAAAATAAAAACAAATTAAAATCCTAATGCACCGTAAAATAATTTTTTTTTAATTAGTTAAGGCGATGTGTATAGATTCCTCAAATGCACTGGTACATGTCGGTAACGACGATGCACCGCCCCACCATTTTTTTAGAATTTACGAGTACAGAAATTTACAACTTTTATATCTAATTGTTCCATGTGGTGTGTTCAAGTCGTTCGGCTCGCATCGCTAGCGGTGCACACAGAGAATTTACAGGGTGCACCACAACAAAATGCCATTTTTTAAAGAGTGTGTTTGTAAACATGAACACATCAATGTGCATGCTTACTAATGCACTGCACAAAATAATATATTTGATTCAAGTGGTGCGCCATGTACCATAATGGACTGGTGTGTTAGAGGTACTAAGACGCATCATCAAATAGCTAAATAATTTTACGTGGTGCGTCGATAAACGGTCGTGCCAATGTGATCCTATTTACCTATGCACTGTCGAGGATTTTAACATTATGTTGTGGTGCGCCCTATAAATGTATAGGGTGCACCGATGGCGGTGCAAGATGAACGTCTCAAACGCACTGCATAGAAAAAAAAAAAATTTAAACAATGAAAAATTAACTCAATTTTAAATTTTAATCTGTCGAAAAATTAAGTTATAAAGGAAAAAATATATTACCTGGACATTTTGTCGTCATGGAGGCATGGTTGGCACATAGTAAAAAAAACCAAATTTTCCCACCATTTGGAAAAATTTGAAGTACATGCACACAGCAACAGACGAAAGGAAGGCAAGCAAGGGAAGCATCAACAGTAGGGCACTTCAGAGAGGAAAAATTTGCAACGGTGCTTTTGAGCTCTACAACAATGAAAATGGTAAAATTGAATTTTACGACTGGTAAAAATATTTTATTAAACCAAGTTCTAATGCACTCGATGACAGAATGCATCGGTGCTACAATATTTATGCAGTACAATGGATAATAGTTTTTACAAATAACCCAAACACGATGTGCCCTTTTAGATCATGGGTGCACACCGTGTGGTTGATTACTATGGAGCGCACCAGTGTATATATTTTTTGAATAAAATCCTACAACGGTGCATAACTTTTAATTTAACCCTGTCACAGTGCAGTCAATTGTCCGATGCATTAGTGCATCCAGTGTTATATAGGGAACCGATTATTGTTTTAAAGATAACCCTAACATGGTGCTCCCTTTGGAGCAACGATGCACACTGGTACGTCAGTGTACTACAGAGCGCACTAACGTATATTTTTTGAAATAATTCTACAATGGTGCGTAAATGTTTTTATTTAACCATGCCACGATGTGCTCTATTGGAACATATATAATCCTAAAATTTGAGCTTTAAATCCTCCACTTCATGAAAATTTAATCTTTCCCAAAGTACTCAGAAATTAACTTTAAAAAATTAAATCAAATTCATTTATGGTTAATTGCTAATAAGGCACACATGATATCCGTCGTGGATTAAGTTTCCCTGTTTGATCAAATGATCCTATTTTTCCCAAAGTTTTGGAGCCGCCTGATTGTTAAAGATTCAAATCACTAAAGGTCACTCCAAAGCTTTGTGCTTCGGGTGTTTTGAGAAGTCTTAATGATAAAGGACCTAAAACCCGAAAGTGTTTGTACCTCACTTTTCATAAACCTTTAAAGGACACGAGTCATAATACACATGTACCTTTTGAATCTTCCCTGGGTTGACACGTGGCATCCATTTTTTACATTTTCGTTTGAAGATTCATATGATTCTAATTAACACGTGGCACCCTCCTATTCTCGATACGTCATCTAGAATGATGTCATCTTTGACACGTCACTATGGGAGATGACCCTTCGGAAATATAACAAAGAGCTAATGCACAAATCCACAAAGCACTAAAATGTCGAAGTATTAAATTTTAATTAATTAAGTTAATCTCGGTCAAAGGATAATTAACGTCTTCGCACTGGGTTTGAACGTTTACCCTTCATCATATCCTAAAATCTCCTAAGTCCAAATTTTTGAAGCACTTGAACTTAAATATGATTAATTAAAACTTAAAAGAGATTATCGAATAATTAATCATTTCGCATTTCGGGTTTCGGGGATTTCTTCTCGAGCTACATTTAAAAATCCTGAAGTTCAAATTTCCAAAGCACTTGAAGTTAAACATGATTAATTAATATTTTAAAAGTGATTATCTCGTAATTAACCTTTCATGGATTCGCAATTCAGGAAATTTCAACTCGGTTTCATCCAAAACTCCCAAACATGAACCGTTGAATATTAATGGAATTTATCACAAATCAATGGTAATGATTTTTAGCATAGATTGTGGATCGTCGAGTATAATTTCCCATTAAAGTTAATAATTTTTTCGTTAGTAAAGGTATACTTGGATCAATGCACCAGATGTGAATAAAAATACTTGATTTTCAATTTCATTTTCATCTTCCACAAAGTAGTAAGCTTTATCCGATTGAGAAGCTCACTCAATTCCTCTGCAATAGGTATCCTCGTTTTGTTCTCTCGATATCATGGCACCACGGAAGATGATGAAGAACATTGATGCATCTGGTGAAGGTTCAAATCTGAATGCAGATGTTCTGTCAGACACTACGCTGCGAGCTATAGACTCTGTTAAATCTTGGACATAGGTGTTCGATATTCTGGAACATGAGGCTATAAATTACCTAGAATATTCTAGCGATGAAGTGGATGATACTCACGGATCCAAACTCAAATATATAGACCAGTCCGAGCTACATAAGATAGTTGTGCAGTTGAGACTCATGCCGTATAATGACATGATAAGATGGGCCCTGGAAAACATCGACATCCAAACCAGGAGCATTTTCAACTATCAAAAGGTTGTTGTTGGGTCTTTCCAACCAGAACACCTCCAAGTAATGTATAAGCTATCTCTCGATCCTAAATATAATTACAATGTTTCATTCATGTTGGATTTTGAGCAACATGAATGCATACAGTATGACAAGAGTTATCTTGATACAATCAAGTCCTAGTGGGGACACCCGGAGAAGTTCAGGGCCGACGCTCATTGCATGTATGTCACAGCGTCATTGGATACTCACATGATTTATGTAGACATGATTCTCTGTAGACTATTCATGAAGAAGATTCCAACTCATTTCTCTGTGGCATGGGTGTCGATCATGCATGACATGTCTGAGGGATACTCTTTTAATTGGACCAAAATTTTATCAGACAACTTGGCTAAAGAAATTACTAAATACAAATTGGCAAAGTCAAAGGGGAAGCCCGCTCCTTTCTATATGTCCACGTATATCATTGATGTTATTTTCTTCATAACCCCTTTCCCACTGATGAATTGGAGCTAGACCTCGACCAGTGTAGAACCTATTCACTTCTATCACTCCAAGTTGTGGGAAGATAAGGACAAAGATTTCTTCTATGAAATATGCCACCATGTATTGGTGCCCATTCATATGGATTTATATGGTTTCCCACCCCCTCGAATTTTAGACAGAATCATGGGAAATCTGGTAAAAATAGCGGATTGGTTCATCGAAGAAAACTTCTCTTTCATCAAGGGTTTTCGTATGCTCAGTCCCTCCCCATGCTCTCCCAAGATTTTTACCAAAATGGCTAGTATTCCGAGCTTATCAAATAGTAATAGGGGGCATTAGAAAGGAGCTAAAAGAAACCCAGAAAAAGGTATGGCCTACCTTCCCTCTCCAGGTTGGTATGTTTTCACTATTAGACTTCGTTTGCTCCAAACTAGAGGCTGCAACTTTGGAGGATATCAAGTTGGTTGACATCGAATTTAAAAGGAAAGACCCACACAAAATCATGGAAACCCACCTGGCCCAATACAACCTGAAGATATATGTGCATGAAAACTGCCCACATGATGAAATATTCAAGGGAGTTGGGTCTTATGAGGAAGTACTGAACAGATTCCAAACCTTGTCCCCAAATCATCAGGCCAATTTCCTCAGTTTTCAAAAACACAGAAGAAATAACTTACCGAAAATAATATAGGGAGAATCAGTAGCATCTTTGCCTGCACAGGAATTTGTACCTCCTAGTTTTGAACCAGGGAACCCTGGAAAATAGGATACTGAGGAGCACCCAAAGAGCAACGAATTTTTGACTTTAGAATTGGAATCTTCATTATCAATTCCATTAGGTCCTTAGGCAATGGCTCAGATCGAAACTTTCCTAAAGCAAGAGCAAGATACATCTCCTTCCACACTAGACACATATGTTTCCCCTACTGTTGATAAACAATCGTCCATGGAGATTGGTACCCCTATTACTTAATTGATAGTGTTGCAGTCTAGTTTCAAAAATCCTAGTTCCAAAGTCATTTTTATAGGTGACCTCACCCTAATTTCACCAAAGAGATGCCTCCTTCGGACTTCTTCTTCAGTAAGAAACGGAGGGCCATTGTCAAACAAGAAATATAGCAAAAGGATGGGGTAATAATCAAAAAACAAAGGATGTTATATGAAGAAAATGATTGCAATGATTCATAATTCATGAAGGAAGTTGCAGGGTTATTAGGTGCCTTTGCCACTGCAAATTAGTGGCTTGTAGAAAATTTAGCGGAGCAGCTAAAATAGAAAAAACTATTGGTAGGGAAGTTGCAAGATCAAATATTGACCATGGAACAGACTTTGAATAATAAGATGAACCAAGAATTTGAACATATCAGAGCTTATGGCAGGCATCAAATTCAACAGTTGTAGGCTAAACTCAAGGAGATCCATCATAATTCACAGGCCAACAAAGGATTGGTCACTCAACAAGAGGAGTTAATAAATAAATTGCAAACTAGGATATACTTGACTGAAGGCACATCAGTGGAGATATCATCTTTTTAGACTCAAGCACTAGAGGTAAACGAAAAACTAGAAATGTCCCAACAAGATCTTTTCATGATGGTCAATGCCATCCAGAAATGCTACCAGCTTGTAGACCTTGCCCTAAAAGATATCTATATTAAGGAAGGATAATATCTCTCATCCTGAACTAAATTTCAGGAGGCCATAATACTGACACAGAGGGATAATGTCCTTGATTTTCCTCAACTTTCCACCTCTAAAAAAATAAGAGGTGATCTGGCCTTGAAGGTGTGGGAAACGAATTTGGCATAGAGAAAGAGGTTAGCCAGGGAGGTGAAAGACGCTTGTCAAGAAGCACTATCATCATTGGATAAGAGACTGGTTGATATTGAAGGAAGTAGCATTGGGGAGGCTTTGGGGAAAATCAATATCAAAATGAACCATCATAATTCTAAGAAGAACAAAGAAGAAACTCTGGCAGCCATTCGGGAAATAATTTAGATTGACCTCCTTAAGATTAATAAGTGGCTAGTGAACCCAAGTTCAAGGTTCCAGACCTTGACTCAAGAAGTGAAAAGAATCAAAGAAAGACTACCTCAAGTGGAAAATAAATTATACATTTTCAAGGTGAATGAAACCATTGAGCCATCAAAGATAGTGGTGGAATTGTTAGATAGATGCAACCAATGCATTGAGCATGGAAAATAAAGCACAATGGTGAGAAGATAAGGAAATGTCATTGTTGAAGGGTCATATATCAACAAAGCTACAATGACCAGGACGTTGTGCTAAATTATCAAGAAGATCAAACGACAGAAGTGTCTGACCTAAAGGAATGAGGAAAGGAAGTGTTTCAGCCAGCAGATGAAGAGATAGCAAAGATTGCCAACGAAATTCATCATTCTCTATGCACTATTTTCGTATTCCAATATTTTTTATTTTTAATTATAAGAAGTCCAACCGTCTTTAGTTGTGACATAATTTGTATAAATACATAGATTGAATATCAAGTAAAGGGTTGCTTCTTTCCGAATGTAATAGAGAAAACTCTCCTTATTGAGTATTAATACAAGTGCAGACAGAGATTCCAAATTTTGTTTAGTTTGGGTTATGTGTTTCTCCTGTTTTTCCATATCTCAGCATTTCTTTAAGCAGTTCCTTGATAAATGTTTGATTTCAATTTAGTACAAGAACTACTGTATTCACATTACATCAGTAATTTATTAAATAAGCAGTTTTTCCTCTTCATTTATTGTGAGTAAATCAAGACCTGCGAGTTGTGTGGATTATTGTATCTTATACTTTATTCAAGGTTACACTATTTATATTCTTCTACTACAACAAGGTGAGACTCTTCTTCAATTGATGCCTTATTTTGTTTAACATTTTTGTATTCTTCTCTCACACCATTCGATATTACAATTTTGACTTAGACACGAAATACGGCCTTTGTGCTTCCATACGGTTAATTTCATTTAAGGAATTTTTCTCATATAACTAAGGTAGAAAAAGAAATTTAAAAAAAAATTGTCTTTAAACTTTCATGATTCCTGACATTACTCTTTGAGCCTTAAGTTTAATCTCAAACCAACATGTTTTTGGCGTCACTGCTAGGGACAGAGAAACGAAGTTATTTTTCCCTGGGAAAACGACAAGGTAAGATCTTATCTTTGATAGTGAACAAAGATTGAATACACAAGTAAGGATATTTTTATCTTTCACTTGGCGTCTCCACCACAGATAAACTGTAATTCGATCGAAAGAATACTAGAAAGAACCCAGACGATAATAATACCACACCTATATCAGATATCGAAAGGTTGTTGAAACCAAAGGTGTACCTCAAATCGACTACCTTATCTGCAAGTAAAATATACTAACCCAAAGTTGCACAAATCAATAATAAGGTTCCAGTCGAAGAACTAACCCTTGAAGATAATTTTAAACAATCACCCTCTACGGAGGCATCAACTAGTAAACCTAAGGTTAGGTTAGAGAACCTGGAGGAAGTTGTACCCAAAATAAAGACTAAGATTGACTCGACAGATACTCCTAAAGGTCAGAACGAAAGATACCTCTCTATACCCGTTGTCGTTAATATTTTTTCTACCCCATCCTTTCCTGAAGTAAAGGTTTCCGTTCTCTAAAACCCTAAAGAACATATTTTATACCCTGATTCATCCTCTACCGGTTCACCTATCTATACATCTTGTAAGTCTAAAGAAACCAATCCATTTTACCTTTTCCTCCTCTTCTAAATTTTTCGTCTCCTAACGACCTTTTTCTGTAATTTCCTTCACCACATCCTGAAGAAGTTGAAAGGTCACCACTTTGATCCCTCGAAGTTTTTGAAAACCCTATTTTTTCCCGAAGTTCGTCCCCTATACTTCCAATGGCTGCTACTGGAGGAGGTGGTGCCAGAGGCAGAGGAGCAGGTGGACAAGGTCAAGGAAAACCTCCACCCCCTGGAATGTTTATGAAGGTAGTAGCCAAATACGTTTCCTTGGTCCTCCCTATCATCCTGCATGATTTTCCTTAAAATTCTATGAAGAACTTACCAAAATTTATGGTGGAAGGAGATTTAACCGCAACAGAGAACATAGCCTTTTTCGATCAATTTGTTGATATCCTTGGAATTGAGCATGAAGATGTTTACTCAAGGATTTTAGTGCAGACCTTCGAAGGACAAATAAGAACCTGGTTTCGAGGACTCCCGGTAGGATCCCTACGGTCATATGATGATCTAGAAAATGTATTTTTAAGACAATGGGGAGAAAAGAAAGACCATCTTTATAATTTCACTGAATTTGAGGCTTTAAGAAAAAGGAATTATGAGTCGGTCCTCGAATTTACTCATAGGTTCAACAAATTGTACCATAAGATCCCAGTCGAAGTTAAACCCTCTCAACCTACGACAAAGGTAACTTTCATAGGGTATTTTGAACCCGAATTTTCCCTACTCTTAAGAGAAAGAAGATCTTCCACTCTGTCATGAATGCAAGACGATGCCATAGAAATCGAATCAAATATGATGGCATCTGCTAAATTAAAATCCAAGGTTGAGACAGGAACCAAAGAACCTAAAAGTTTCAAGGAACAAGAAGGACCCTCCGGATCTAGGAAGTCTGCGGAATATAAAATGGATGAGATGGCTAAGATAATCAAATATTTTTCAAAAAAAATATCTAGAATGGAACTAGATCAAGCCAAGTCTGATCCATTTTTCTAGAAATCAGTTCAGAAGAAATCCTAATCCCCAGATACCACAAAGACAAGTAAAAAATGAAGATAAAAAAATCCAAGCTCTATTTAAAACGAAATTTTTTATGCAAAGGGATGATATGAAAAATTATAATGGGTTAGAAGATGATCTAAACAACCTTAGTGATGACGACCGAGAGCCTCATTTAACTAGACAGGATTATGAAAATTCTCTAGACCTAGAACCCCTATTTAATAATGAGGAAAGTATACAAAATCTGGGAGAATCTGCATATCAAGGACTCATCGACTCCATAATGGCTGAAATCCAACAGAAGTACAATTTAAGGCCCAGAGAAACAAATCCTACAAAAGTTCTACTGAAAAATATTTTATCGAGAAATAAAGCGAATGAGGCAGTTGTTACTAAACCGCTATTTCAAACACAAGCTGCCTGAACAAAAACAGTTGAAACAAGAGCAACACAAACTAAGAAAACAGAGAATTTTGAAGCACAAGATCCAACCAGAGAAATTGAAAAAACAACTCAGGTTTCATTTTAGAAAATGAACTAAATAAAATTAAAATCCCCATGCCCCTGGTTGAGATTGCCAAGAATCCAATTTATAAAAAACAGATTTCTAAAATGATAATTTTTTCTAATGTTGAATGTCACGCAGATGTTATCAATCTACAAGATGAAACACCTACAATTATGTTTGGTCTGCACATCGAAAATACTAAGGATTTTGTTGCTCTGTTTTATATTACATTAACTGTGCATGACCACTTACTCCATAACTACATGTTAGATTCTAGGGCCTCTCATAATTTAATGCCTAAAATTATCATGGAAATATTGGGCCTCAAAATCACTAAACCTTATCAAGACTTATACTCGTTTGATTCCAGAAAATTTAAGTGTCTTGGCATGATCAAAGATTTGGTAGTAAATCTTGCACATATCACTGTAAAAATTATCCTCATGGATGTAGTCATTGTTGATGTCCATGCCAAGTATGATATGCTTCTATCTAGGTCTTGGGGCAAAAAATTAGGAGGATCACTTCAGCTGGACATGACTCACGCTACGATCCAAATTTTCAGTGGACAATTTACTCGACTATATAGAGAGACTAGACTGGCATATATTGTAAGTGACCCCCAAAACCCAAACAATTACCCAGTCTATGTTGTCGATCAGGATTTAGGAAATTTTAATTTATCAATAGATGATGATTTTGAAGAATGTACAGAAGAAGAAAATAAAAAAATAGAAAAAACAAAGAAAAGTGTAAATAGTAGAGAAGGAGTATGGAAAATGGTTTTTGATGGCTCATCATCCTGCGAAGGGGCAGAGGCTGGAGTGTTATTTGTAGTGCCAGGAGATGAGTACATTATCCCCTTTTCATACAGATTACAATGGGAGATTGATAATACAAATAATGTCTGTGAGTATGAAGCTCTAGTCTTAGGATTAGAGGCCACCAGAAAGTTAAAAATTGAACATCTAATAGTTTATATTGATGCAGATCTTATCATGAAACAAATAAAGAAGCAATATCAAGGTAAACATCCAAGGCTAAGGTCATACAGAAATTTCTCCTGGGATTTGATAGAGAATTTATTCTCGTCCTTTAACATTCACTACATTCCCGAAATGGAAAACCAGCAGGCAAACTCTTTAGCCAAAGCAGTTGTGATGTTTGTACCACCTACTGTCCTAAAACTAAAGTATCATATCGAAATGAGACACAGACCTTCGATCCCAAACAATGTTCAGCACTGGAAATTCTTTGAAAATGACGAGAAAATTAAATAGTTTCTGGAAATGGTTGACGAGTTCTCTGAGACTCATATAGATCAGGAAAATCAGAATGATCCTATCTGGATCATGCAGGAATATGAATATCCTGAAAATTTCCAGGATAATATTGCAAATCACTGAATTCTTGTGCTTAGGAACAATCAGATCCCCAGAGGTATGATACCCTTAGAGAGATGTTTTGACCAAGATGGTATATTCTTAAAATATACCTTACGACCTCATCCCGAAGATGTTGAATACTGTAATATAGGAACTAAACATGATCCTAAACTGGTCAAGATATCTAAATACCTTCTAGCCCAGGTGAAGAATAAATACGTTGAATTGCATAAGCAGTATAAAGACATCTTGGCATGGTCCTATGACAATCTAAATACTTACGATACCTCTGTAATTGAACATAATATTCCTTTGAAGCATGGTATCAAACCTTTTAGGCAGAAGCTGAGAAAGATAAATCCTATCCTCTTGACAGTGATAGAAAGGGAAGTCAAGAAGCTTCTTGACGCAAAGATTATTGTTCCACTCAGGTATTCTGAATGGGTAGAAAATTTGGTACCTGACATGAAGAAAAGTGGAGAAATAAGGCTTTGTGTGTTATTGTTATCCTATGCACCACTTAAAATAAAAACAAATTAAAATACTAATGCACTGTAAAACATTTTTTTTTAATTAGTTAAGGTGGTGTGTATACATTCCTTATATGCCCTGGTGAGTTTAAGTAATAAAGACACATTTCCCCGTCATTTTTTAAAATTGATGCACCGCCCCATCTGTGCATTACGATTACCCTACACACCGCTTAAAATAAAAACAAATTAAAATTGTAACACACCGTAAAATAAATTTTTTTTTAAATTATTTAAGGCGATGCGTATACATTCCTCAAATGCATTAGTACATGTCGGCAACGATGACACACCGCCCCACTATTTTTTTTTAAATGACGAGTACAAAACTTTGCAATTTTTTATTTGATTCTTTCAAGTGGTGTGTTCAATTCGTTCGGCTCGCACCACTAGCGGTGCACACAAATAATTTATAGGGTGCACCATGACAAAATGCCATTTTTTTATAGCGGTGTCTTTGTAAACATGAATGCACTAATGCACATGCTTACTAATGTACTGCGCAAAATAATATATTTGATTTGAGCAGTATGTCATGTACCATAATGGACTGGTGTGTTAGAGGTATTGAGATGCACTGTCAAATAGAAAAATAATTTTATGCGGTGCATCGATAAACGGTTGTGCCAATGTGATCTTGTTTACCTATGCATTGCCGAGGATTTTAACATTATTTTTCGATGCATCCTATAAATTTACAGGGTGCACCGATGGTGATGCAAGTCGAACGTCTCAAACACACTGCATAGAATTTTATTTTATTTTAAACAATGAAAAATTAACTCAATTTTAAATTTTAATCTGTCGAAAAATTAAGTTATAAAGATAAAAATATATTACCTGGACATTTTGTCGTTGGGGAGGCATGGTTGGCACGTAGTAAAAGAAAACAAATTTTCCCACCATTTGGAAAAATTTGAAAGGCATGCACACAACAAAAGACGGAAGGAAGGCAAGCAAGGGAAGCATCGATAGTAGGGTGATTCATAGAGTAAAAAGTTGCACCAATGAGTTAGAGCTCTACAACACTAAAAATGGTAAAACTGAATTTTACGACAAGTAAAAAAAAATTATTAAACCATGTTCTAGTGCGCTCGATGACGGAATGCACCGGTGCTACAATGTTTAAGTAGCGCACCGAATAATATTTTTTACAAATAACCCAAACATGGTCCGCCCTTTTAGATCATAGGTGCACACCGTGTAGCTGGTTACTATGGAACGCACCGACGTATATATATTTTGAATAAAATCCTATTGTGCATAATTTTTAATTTAACCTTGTCACAGTGCAGTCGATTGTCTGATGCACTAGTGCATTAGGTGTTACATAGGGAACCAATTATTATTTTAAAGATATCCCTAACACGGTGCACCCTTTGGAGCAACGATGTGCACCGGTACATCAGTATACTATAGAGCACACTAACATATATTTTTTGAAATAATTCTACAATCATGCGTAAATGTTTTTATTTAACCATGTCACGGTGCACTCTGTTGTAACATATATAATCCTAAACTTTGAGATTTACATCCTCCACTTTATGAAAAATTAATCTTTCCCAAAGTGGTAACTCAGAAATTAACTTTCGAAATTTAAATCAAATTCATTTCTGGTTAATTGTTAATAAGGCGCACATGATATCCGTCGTTGATGAAGTTTCCTTGTTTGATCAAACAATACTATTCTTCCCAGAGTTTTGGAGCCACTTAATTGTTAAAGAGTCAAATTACTAAAGTTTTCTCCAAAGCTTTGCACTTCGGGCATTTTGACAAGTCTTAACAATAAAGGACCCAAAACCCGAAAGTGTGTGTTCCTCATTTTTCATAAACCTTTAAAGGACATGAGTCATAGTACAAGTGTACCTTTTGAGTCGTCCCTGGGATGACATGTAGCATCTATTTATGAATTTTTTGTTTGAAGATTCATATGATTATAAGTAACGCATGGCACCCCCCTGTTCTCGACATGTCATCTATAATGACATCATATTCAACACGTCACTATGGGAGATGACCCTTCAGAAATATAACAAAGAGCTAATGCACAAATCCATGAAGCACTAAAATGTCGAAGTATTAAATTTTAATTAATTAAGTTAATCTCAGTCAAAGGATAATTAACATCTTCGAACTTCAAGGTTCGGACGTTTACCCTTCATCATATCCTAAAATCTCTGAAGTCTGAATTTCCAAAGCACTTAAACTTAAATATGATTAATTAAAACTTAAAAGTGATTATCGGATAATTAATTATTTCGCATTTTGGGTTTCGGGGATTTCTTCTCGAGCTACATTTAAAAATCATGAAGTCTGGATTTTCGAAGAACTTGAAGTTAAACATGATTATTTAATATTTTAAAATAGATTATCTTGTAATTAACCTTTCGCAGATTCGCGATTCGGGAAATTTGAACTCTGTTTCATCCAAAACTCTCGAACATGAACTGTTGAATATTAATGGCATTTATCACAAATCAATGGTAATTTTTTTGATCATTTATTGTGAATCACCATGTATACTTTCCCATTAAAGTTAATAAATTTACCATCAGTAGAGGTATACTCAGATCAATGGACCTGATGTGAATAAAAATACTTGATTTTGAATTTCATTTTCAGCTTCCGCAAAGTAGCAAATTTTATCCGATTGAGAATCTCAAGCAATTCCTCTGCAATGGATATCCTCGTTCTGTTCTCTCGATATCATGGCACCATGGAAGATGATGAATAATACTGATGGGGCTGGTGAAATTTCAAATCTGAATGCAGCCATTCTGTCATACACTGCTCCACAAGCTATAGACTCTGTTAAATCTTGGACACAGTTGTTCGAGTTTCTGGAACATGAGGCTATAAATTGCCCAGAATATTTTGGTGATGAAGTTGATGATACTCACAGAGCCAAACTCAGATATATAGTCCATTATGAGATACACAAGATAGTTGTGAAGCCCAGACTCATTCTGTATAATGACATGATAAGTTGGGCCCTGGAAAACGTCAACATCCAAACCAGGAGCATTTTCAACTATCAAAAGGTTGTTGTTGGGTCTTTCCGAATAGAGCACCTCCAAGTAATGTATAAGTTATATCATGATCCTAAATATAATTACAATGTTGCATTCATGCTGGAGTTTGAGAAATAGTAATGCATACAGTATGACAAGAGTTATCCTAATATAATCAAGTTCTCGTGGGGACACCCAGAGAATTTCAGCACTGACGCTCAAGGCATGTATGCCACAACATCTTTGTATACTCACATGATTTATGTAGCCATGATGCTCTGTAGACTATTCAGGAAGAACAGTCCTACTCATTTCCTGGTGGCATGGGTGTCGATAATGCATGAGGTGGCCAAGGGATACTCTTTTAATTGGGCCAAAATTTTATTAGACAACTTGGCTAAAGAAATTACTGAATACAAATTGGTGAATTCAAAGGGGCAGCCTCCTCCTTTCTACATGTTCAAGTATGTCATGGATTTTATTTTCTTCATAACCCCTTTCCCATGGATGAATTGGAGTTGGACCCCGACCAGCACAAAACCTATTCACTTCTATCACTCCAAGTTGTGTGAGGATAAGGCCAAAGATTTATTCTACGAAATATGCCACCATGTAGTGGTTCTCGTTCATATGGCTTTATATGGTTTCCCACCCCCTCGAATTTTAGACATAATCATGGGAAATATAGGGAAAATATAATATTGGTTCATTGAAGAAAACATCTCTTACATCAGGGTTTTCAAATGCTCAATCCCTCCCCACGCTCTCCCAATATTTTGTCAGACCGGCTAGTATGCTGAGAAGTAGCTTATCAAACAATAACAGGAGGCATCATTAAGGAGCTTAAAGTAGCCCAAAAAACGTCATGGCCTACCTTCCCTCTCCAAGTTGGTATGTTTTCATTGTTAGACTTTGTTCACTCCAAAGTGGAGGTTGCATCTTTGGAGGATGTCAAGTTGGTTGACATCGAATTTAAAAGGCATGACCCACACAAAATTGTGGAAAACCACCTGGCCCAATACAACCTGAAGAGATATGTGCATGAAAACTCCCCACATGATGAAATATTCAAGGGAGTCAGATCTTATGAGGAAGTACTGAACAGGGTCCGAAAATTCTCCCCAGATCAACAGGCCAGTTTCCTCAGTTTTCAAAAATACAGACGAAACAACTTGTCAAAAATACTACAGGGAGAATCAGTAGCCACTTTGCCTGCATGGGAGTTTGTACCTCTAGGTTTTGAACCAGCAAACCCTGGAAAACGGGATACTGAGGAGAACTCAAAGAGCACCGAATTTTTGACTCGAGAATTGGAAGCTTCATTATCAAGTCCACTAGGCCCTCAGGAAAAGACTCAGCTTGAAGCTTTCTTAAAGCAAGGGCATGATACATCTCCTTCTACACTAGCCACATATGTTGCCTCTACTACTGAGAAACAACCTTCCACGTGTTGGAAGATTGGTTGTTGTCATTGATGTCAACCCTAGTCATGGGTTTTGGACTGCAATATTGATGAAGGTATTTGGACATGAAGGAAAATGCACATGCAGATACAACACCCATGGATGGATAGTATACATCATGTTGTTTCCGGTGGTTTGTGGCACGTCACGTGGATCCTCATGGTTGTGGAGAAATAAAATTTTGAATATGACAAAGTGAATTGAAGAAGGAAGTACATGTAGGCCCTAAAGATAACTAAAGAAAAGAATTACAAAATAAGAAAGTGTCAGGTCGGCCCTAATGTTAAAAGGAAGTGACATAAATTGTATAAATAAACATCATTATACATTCATTTGATATAATTCAAATTTTAGAGGAAATAAGAAGAAAAGAAGGCCGGATTTCAAGGGAGGATGAAGTCTTTTGGTGATGTGTTCTAAGGTATGTTATTTTCAGGTCATCTTACCATTTTTTCTATAATTTTTTTCTAGAACGATTCAGATGGTGAAATCTCTATGGTATTGAGAAGACATATCAAGGTACCTCTGGTAAAAATTTCAGCTCTTGATTCGCTGTAATTATGGAGATACACTCTGTGGAATATAGGGTTTGTGACCAGTCCTGAAGCTAGTCAATAAACAGGTGTTCCGGGTAAAACAGTCATAATTTCTTCATCGAGAATCCAAATGAAGTCAGACAAATTTCATTGGAAAGAGTACAAACTTTAGTTTCTTGTGTACGAGTTTTAGAATTGGATGTTAATTATTGAGTGTGGGGCATTATGTGCAAGTTCACTCTCCTGAATCTACCAGAATTGAATAAAGTCTACCATTCCTTCTATAACCTCTTTTTGGGGAGGATTCAAGGAGTGAAATTGGGAGGATTTTCAGAGAATACATTGAGTAATATTATCTATAGGATCAGATTACTCCAAGAATTGAAGAATTGCAGAAATTGAATAAGTCTCAGGAAGCATTATCAGGTTCTATGTGATGATTGGTTGATGGTGATGATTTAATATAAAGTTTTATTATCTCTCATATATTCTTAGGTGGAAGGAAGGGGAAAGGATGGAGAGTTCAAATCTATATTTATATTGGAGGATTGTATCTTCCTCTTGGAAGTTTATCCCTCCCTTTACATTTGGAAGCCGTAGCTACCTTTGGAAGTCAGTACTTCCCTTGAACAATAACTATTGATTATTTCTCATTTATTGTGCATGGTGTATTGTTGTGTATTGGTGTAACTCTTATACTATTTTTCATTTCTCATTGGATATAGTTGAATGGTTTAATTATAAGTTGAAAAAGGTTTTAAATTGTACTTGATACTGA
>JASDQU010100790.1:244600-263733 GCA_032191745.1 Picea mariana
ATTTGTAAATATAAAAAGATTTAGAAACTAAGGTTTAGGTTCTAATAACCAGGCTTTTGGAATGCAAGTCAATATGGCAAAGCCAAAGAAATCTTAGGCAAAAATATTAATAGGAGATTATTCCAGGCTTGATGAAGAATTGAGACACTGATACTGGCCAAAATACCTAAGGGAAAGATAAATCAAGTAGCGAGTAATGAGGACATTCTCCAAATATACCATTACTTTTTCGGTCGCTAACACCCCCCTTGTCTCTTATGATACACTTGCCTTCCACTCACCCTCGTGACATATCATTTTCTGTTTCGCTCCCTCTTGTTTTCCCACACCTATCCCTCTCCCTATCACGTCATCCCATCATAGGAGACATGTTCTCCCTCGACAAATCACATCCCACCACCGTATCTCCATGGCCCCCACAAGATCTGCCACATCTGTCCTCTAGCCTCTTCTCATCTCACTTCCACACATAGTATGCCAAATCACCCCTGCCTAGTCACCGTTCATCCATCGCTTCCCGTCAGATGCCCCAGTCTTCACATCTGCCTCCATGTCTTACCATGAATCCGTTTAGCAGATCGAGGTGGCAGCATGAGAAGACCTCCATGTCCCAAAGGTGCAGAGTTGACTGGGGCTGTTTTCGATCCCAAGGAGGCAGTTATTGAAATGGTTGGTGGTGGGTGGACATCATTTCCACCATAAATAGAAATCCAGGAGAAGACTGTCAGTTTATCAACTCCTTGCAGGCCTGTTCTGAAGCGCGGTGGCGTATGACCGAAGTGCACAATGGTCCAGAGACTGCATGCACGGTCTTCCAGTAAACATGTAGACGTAATGCCTTCAATGCAGTAACTCGAAGCTTCTGATGGGTTTTGCTCCAAGTATATGAAGGCATTTTTTCCATTTTGGTATCTATCGTTGGTAGAGTTAAGCTCCCTGTTGTATAGTTTTAATGAAGCACTGGTTTTCCCTGGTTATGTATATATATGTGAATTTTCTAGTCTAATGACAGTCAACTTCTTATTCCATCTGGTTTCCATCTAGTGTTGAAATATTTTATGATTGACTGAGTCACATGAAGCATTGTGACAATGTTATATAAAGGTTTTATTGTAACGTTGTCATGATTTCTTTCAATGTTCTTGTGTTTAAATCTTTCCCCTTCGGGTTGTTGGAAGCTTGATGCTCACAACAAACCTTTGCACTTCCTCACAGTTGCCTTTCTTCTGCAAACTACTGAATGAAGTTAGATTAAGACCTCACCTGTCCATGCATAACCTTAGTCCAAAATTATGAGTTAAAACAATATTGTATTGAGTTTACTTCCAGTCGATCACCCTTTTATAAATCAATCATGACATAAAACTGATGGGTGTTAGGCACTGCTCCTGCTGCAATCCAGGAGTAACTTCTGACGCTAACATTTTATGGCACCGTTTCTAGGGACGAAGTTGAAGATTTTACTCGGAACTGAACGACATTGAGCCTCTGATTCTAAAGGTGCATCAGGCATCAGAGCCCTTGAAGATTGTGACTGTGCACCTGGAAACTCCATTGTGACGAATCCACTGTGGTGAACCTATTGTTTCAGTTGTGGCTTCGAGGGGAAGACACACGCGGTCTCATCCACAATTGCCTCTAGTTACATCTAAAGTATGTCCATAGAAGCTTGTCAGAAAGGGAAAGGCCCTCGGAGAAGGAGCTTCTGCTGCTGAACCAGGTATTTCTAACTGTTCTTATCTTCCTCTGTTATAAACTCCATTATCTTCTTCTCAGTTTCCTAGCAGACCTTTTACTGAATTTTCTTGTTTTCCAAACTTTGGGAGTGTTCCTGCTGAGATTTCTTCTCCTAGTCTAGGACAAGAGGGATAAACTCTTGTCACCCCTATCTCCTCTATTGTTGTAGCCTGGTCTAGACCAAGGAATTCAGAAGATTTTCCTACCCTAGGCTTTACCACCCCTCCTCCTATTACTGTTGCTACTGCTGTGATAAAGCATCCCTTTGTCTTACTAAACCCAACATCCTTCTTTTTAAATCCTCCACTGTTTCCCTTTCCTCCTTCAAGCTTAGTTCCAGTCTCCCCTGTTCAAACCCCTTCTCCTCCTAGTTCTCCTCCACCTAATATTCCTATGGCAGGAGCAAATCCCCCCATGACCATAATGGAGGTTATAATCGCTACTAGGTATGATCCCCTTGTGTTACCTCATCCTCTCAATGCCCTTCTAGCAGATGGCTACCTCTATCAACTTCCCAAGTTTATAAGTGAAGGAGATATAATCATAGATGAACACCTTGAAGCCTTTTACAGTTTTACAGATCATCATTTCATCATGCATGCAGACGTATGGATGAGAATTTTTGTTCATAGCCTTGAAGGAGAGGCTAGGAAATGGTTTAGGGCCTTGCCTCCTGGATCTGTTGATGGGATAGAGGCTTTGGATAATTCATTTTTGAGACAATGGGGAGATAAGAAAGACTTCATGTATTACATGACAGAGTTTGGGTCTTTGAAGAGAAAGGAAGGAGAGTTTGTCTCTGACTTCTCCAAAAGGTTCAATAAGATGTACCATAAGATTCCTGGTGAGATAAATCCCTTAGAAGATTCATCCAAAATTACTTATGGTAGCGCCTTTGACCCTGATTTATGCCTTTTGTTGAGGAAAAGGTGATCCACTTCCCTGGCTCACATGCAAGATGCGGCTGTGGAAGTTGAGTCGAATATTTTGGCTGTCGATCGACTCAGAAATAAAGCTGATAGAGACCCAGAAGGAGAGTTGAAGCCTCCACATCTGGTTCCTCTACCCTTCCCCCTCAGATGGATGAAGTAACTAAGATGCTAAAGACACTTTCGGCTAGAATGGAAAGGTTGGAGTTAGAAGGGAAGCCCATGCACAGAAGTCCCCAAAATATTGATAACAGAGGTTTCAGAAGGCCTAATAATAATGTGCCACGGGTTATGCCAAGGGAACAAAGGAACAGAGATAGGGATGATCAAAGGATTCAAGCCCCTCTCCAAAATAACCTGGTTAACGATGAGGATAGGGAAGAGGAGGAGCTTGACCCTGAAATTCACTGTATCGAAGACACCTTCCCTTTTCCCCATTTGACTCAGTCTTCATATGAAGAATCCCTCATTAACAGTCAAATCAATGAACTGAGTAAAGGGGAGAAAGCCAAAGACAACAGTCCTAACAGGTATAAACTCAATTCAAAGAAGAAAGAAGGGAAGTCTGATATCTCTGATCAGCCTCTTCTAGCAGAAAGGCCTACTAAGCTTGCAACAAACACTTCCAAGGAAAGGAAATCTCAAAATATCTCGCCAATAGCCAAAACCCCTATCCCAGAGGTGATGGAATTTCCTAAGCCTCCCTCCTCCTTTAGTTTTGAGCATGAAATTCAAAAGATCAGAATTCCTGTACCCCTCTTAGAACTTGTTAAAAATGAAGATTTCAAAAGGTCCCTCTCCAAACTGCTGCTGTCCGAGCCACCTCAGCTTTCCACTGACTCAACAAATCTCCAAGATGAAAAGACAACAGTCATCCTAGGTCCCATGGTGGAAGGCAGAGATGACTCATCCCCTCCCTTCTACACATCCCTAAACATACATGATAAGGTGCTACATAATTGCCTGATGGATTCAGGGGCTTCCCATAACCTCATGCCCAAAATAGTCATGGAAGAATTGGGATTGGAAGTAACAAAGGCCTATCATGATTTGTACTCTTTTGATCCAAGGAGGGTGCAATGTCTTGGAGTCATCAAAGACATGGTGGTGTCCTTATTTCAGCTGCCAATGAAGAGTGTGGCCATGGACGTTCTAGTAGCTGTTGTTCCTCCCAAGATTTTCATGCTACTGTCAAGATCCTAGATTAAAAATCTTGGAGGAACATTACACATGGACCTTACATATGCCACCAACCCGGTCTTTGGAGGGGAACACAGAAGACTCTACAGAGAAGCTCAGTTGGCCTACATTGTTAGTGATGAAGCAGATCCCACTAATCACCCTATATTTTCACTTGACACTAATTTGGGGTCTAGTTTGTTGCATCTCAATGATTCTCATGAAGTCCCTCTTGAAATCAGAAAGCAGCCCTTGTTTGATCAGGAAATACCTCCTCCAACTACCTCTGTGTGGAAGATGTTCTTCGATGGATCCTCTTCTAGTGAAGGTGTTGCTGCAGGAGTGGTCTTTGTATCGCCTTGTCAGGAAACCATATCTGATCCAGATGGATATCGGTTGCCACCCACCTTTTCCAACTGGCTCAAAACAATTTTCTGACAATTTTGGTAATTTACTATTTTTAGCAATTTTAACTTCCGGGGCCATTTTGAGGGCCTAAATGAAGTTTTTTCATGATCGAGCTCCTCAATGAAAGCCAAAGGCATTATTGAGCCCCCAAAATTAATCTCCTCAACGATACCTTTCGAATGGGCTATCACACGCTTAAAATGGAGATCGTATGCAAAAGTTACGACCCCGAGAAGTTGATGTACTAACTTACCCAAATAGGGCCCACATGAATTTTGGTGCTTCATCTCCTAGGGTTAGGTTTTTGGATGTCTAGGGTTTTTAGAATTCTTGATTATTGTAAAAAGGCCATGAGAGCCTCATTGTAACCCTCTTCTTGCAAATGTGCACTGTCATCACATCTCTTCTCAGAGATAAGTCGCCACCATTCCAGCAAGCTTGTTTCTGCTGCATTTTACAGTTTCAGCTTATTTGGTTATTGAATAGAAAACCAGTTTTATTGTATCTTTGTTATTTCATGTTAAGCACCTATTTATAATCTGTATTCATTTTGTTCTACTCATAAAATCTGGATTAGTGGTATCAAATCGATCTACTCCTTGTCGTCTTAATGCATGTCCCCAACGAGGTCGGAGTACAAAGAGTTGGGTCTCGAGCTTGTTTCTCTTGAGGAAAGAAGCTCTCGCATGCCCAAGTGACCTCCCATGGTAGGAGAAAAGAAAGATGATGGGACAGAAGATCCTTTCAAAATGTTGATTTAGGAATCCCTCACACAACAAAGGAACGAGATGATGGATAGTTTCGTGCAAATCCTTCGGTGGCTACCAACAGGCAACGCATCTTCTTCGAACGGAGGCACCGCCCCCTTCAAGGTACAAATAAACTTCATTATTCCTATCTTTGAAGGTCAGATAGATGCATATGTTGTAGACAAGTGGTTGAATCTACTAGAAGGGTATTTTTCTATCCATAACTTTTTGAATAAAGAAAAGATTACTTTTGCGCTCCTCAAAGTCGTTCCCCATGTCAAAGATTGGTGGGAAACTTTCTGTGAGCAAAATGAAATAGAGGAAACCTAATTATTTTCAGTCACGACCACCTGGGAATCCTTCAGGGATTCTATTAAGGAACAATACTACCCTATCGGAAGTTATGATGACCTATATACCAAATGGACCACACTACGGCAAGAAAGAGACCAAGTAGTGATAGATTTCACAAATATCTTCCATACCTTGCACACCAAGTTGGGTATCAAAGATTCAGAGAGACATCTGGTGCTCAAGTATTGCGGTGTTCTACATAGATACATGCAGAACGAAATGGAATTTATGGACATCTCATCCTTGGGCACATCCTACCGATATGCCATCAAAATCGAGCAGAAGCTCAAACAAAAGATGCGACAATTTGGGCCTGGGAACCCCTCACAACAAAAGCTAGGAAAGGGCGGCCCCAACCCAACGAATAAAAGGTAAAGCAAAGATGGATAGTACCAGGACAACCAATCCAAGCTGCAAGAAAATAAGGACACCAGAAAGACAAAGAAAGATACCGGGAAGTGGTGCCACTTCCATAAGAGCCATTGGCATAACATTGTCGACTATCGCTCAAAGTAGTCACTGGTGGCCGAAGTGAAAGCCTCTGAATCAAATGCAGATTATGACTCTGAGCCAGAACCAGAAAGGGGAAGATGAATCATTGATGCAGAACTCAGTGCCACTGTTGCTACCACCAAGCTCCAGCGTGGTGAACCACACGAGCCAGAAGAAGGAGAGCGCCTCTTCCATTCATAGATGTGGGTAAATGGCACCCCGCTGCACTTCATCGTTGATAGCGATATCCAGAAGAACCTCATCTCAGCAGAGGTCGTCAAGCGGTTGGCCCTGCCAACAACGCCGCACCCACAACCGTACACCATTGGATGGCTCCGTTAAGGAAGTGATCTCTGCGTCAGCCAACAGTGAGGACTGTCGTACAACATCAAGCCCTTCAAAGACGAGTTATTGTGTGATGTTGCTCCTCTCAAATTTTGTGATGTTCTTTTGGGCCAACCTTATTTATGGAAATATCATGTTGTATATGAGTCTAGGCCTCATAGTGTTATTATTACTTTGAACATGAAATTGTATAGGATACCCGAGGCAATCCCACCTAGTGTTATTTCCTTGATATCTGCTAAGCAATGTAGGAATGTCATCTCTCAGATAGGGAAGTTTGTCTTCTTCGTGATTTTCTCTCAAAATAGGTGAAAGATCATAACTACATCCAGGGTCTCTGCGACCGACCTCTCCACACAGCAGAAGCAAGTAGATAAGGTTTTGGAAGTATACTCAGATATCTTCTCCTCACCTACAGGGGTACCTCTACACTGTCAGGTCAAGCACCCCATTGATCTGACCCTCGACGCACTGCTACCCAATGGGCCAGTCTATCATTGCTCTTTGTTAGAGAATGAGGAGATCAAGTGACAAATCCAAGAACTACTCCACAAGGGGTACATCTGCCCTAGCTCATCACCTTGCCGGAGCCCAATCATGATGGTACAGAAGAAAGATGGAACCTGGTGACTCTGTATTGATTACCGGGCTTTGAATAAAATCACAGTCAGAAACCGGTACCCAATTCCCTGAATCGATGACCTCCTTGATCAACTCACGGGGGCCAAATACTTCAGTAAGATTGATCTGGATTCTGGCTACCACCAGGTCCCGATAGACTAGACAGATGTATGGAAGACCGCCTTCAAGTCAAAGGAAGGCCTTTTTAAATGGTTGGTCATGCCCTTTGGTTTGACAAATGCTCTAGCCAATTTCATGAGGATGATGGATGATATCCTGCGTCCAAAATCCAGATCAATATCCCTTTCATACAAGCTAGAGTTTGAAACCACCAATAATGTGGCAGAATATGAAGCTCTTGTTTTAGGTTTAAGGGCTGCAAAAGAGATGGGAATTAAAGAGGTAGAAGTGTTCGGAGATGCTGAGTTGATAGTCCAACAGGTCATAAATGCTTATCGGGCTAAACATCCTCTACTTAGAAATTACAAAAATGAGGCGTGGGACCTAATTGATAATTTCTTCTCCGCTTTCAACATTTATTTTATTCCAAGGGAAGAAAATACTTTGGCTGATTCCCTAGCTGTCTTAGCTAGCCAGTTTAGGATACCTCTGCCACCTAGGATCAAATATGATGTTGAGATAAGATATAGGCCATCTGTGTCAGACAATATCAGGCATTGGAAGGTGTTCGATGATGATCTTGAAATTAGAAAATCCCTTGAGTCTGTTGATGAGGTCTTTACATTGCACATTGATCAGGATCCTGATCCTGAAAGTAATCCTCACCCTAAGGTATTTTTAAATAAAATTGCTAATCACCATATTGTTCAGTTGCCTAGCAATCACATTCCAAAGGGACTAGTCCCTCTGGAAAGATTGTTTGTTGGGAATGATATGGAAGTGAAGGGTGAGGTTTCAAATGGGGATGATGATGTAACTGAATGCAATATTGGCACAGAGGAGGATCCTAAGTTTGTCAAGTTGTCAAGCAACATGTCAAGGGAGCTAAGAGTCGAGTATGTTGATCTATTAAAAGAATTTTTTGATGTGTTCGCCTGGACCTATGAAGACCTCAAGACATATGACGCAACTATCATTGAGCATAAGAACCCACTAAAATAAGAGGCTAAGCCATTCAGGCAAAAGCTAAGACAAATTAATCCGATGTTGCTACCTGTCATGGAGAAAGAATTAAAGAAGTTGTTGGATGCTCAAATCATAGTCCCTTTGAGATATTCTGAGTGGGTGGCTAATCTGGTGCCATTAATAAAGAAGAGTGGAGAAATCAGACTTTGTGTTGATTTTAGGAACCTGAACATAAGCTCCAGAAAGGAAAATTACCCCTTACCTAAGATGGAACACATATTGCAGAGGGTAACTGGTGCACCCATGATATCCATGATTGATGGTTTTTCTGGCTATAATCAGATATCAGTCTTGCCTGAGGATAGAGAAAAAACATCCTTCACCACTCCTTGGGGCACATTCATGTATGCCAAAATTCTTTTTGGATTAATGAATGCAGGAGAAACATTTCAGCGAGCCACAGACATAGCCTTCATTGGGGAGAAATATCAGTTCGTGATTATCTATCTGGATGACATCACTGTCTTCTCCAGATATGATAAAGAGCATGGTTGTCACTTAAGGAAGGTTTTCGTGAAATGCAGAAGGTTTGGCCTTTCCTTAAACCCCAATAAATATTTGTTTTCTATGGAGGAGGGGAAGTTGTTAGGCCATATATTATTAGCAGAGGGAGTGAGAATTGATCCCAATACGGTGGAGGAAATTCAGACCCTGTCACTTCCCAGATCCAAGAAAGAGGTCTAGTCTTTCCTAGGAAAAATTAATTTTCTGATGAGGTTCCTTTCAAACTTTACCGAATTAGTAAATCATATCACTGCCATGCTCAAGAAGGAAAATGAAGTAAAATGGACTGATGAGCCCAGAGAATATTTTAACCAAATTAAAAAGGAATTGACTAAGGCACCTGTGTTGATCAGCCCTGATTACTCCAAGGACTTTATGATTTTTTCATTTGCTTCTTTTTATATTGTGGCAGCCATTTTATTGCAGAAACATATTGAAGGGTTGGAGAAAACCATTTCATTTTTCAGCCAGGCATTGAGAGAGGAAGAAATCAAGTATGAGATCATGGAGAAACAGGCCTATGCCTTGGTGAAATCTCTCAAATCTTTCAGAGTCTATGTATTGCACTCAAAAGTAATTGCATACGTTCCTTCAGCCTTTGTGAAGGACATCCTTATACAGCCTGACATAGATGGGAGAAGGGGTAAATGGATTGCCAAGATCCTTGAGTTTGACCTGGAGATTAAGCCAACCAAGTTGGTTAAAGGGTAGGGCTTAGCCAAGATGCTGGTTGAATCAAATTGCAAATACTTGGGCGTTAAATTCATCGATGGTTGCTCAGGAAATCAACAGGATGAATTGTCTAATGGAAATCCTCAAGACAGTCCTCCACTAGCAGAATGCACCTGGTATAGAGATATCATATATTTTCTACTAGAATTAAAGCTCCCTGATAAAATGGGGAAGAGTAAGGCAAGAGATTTAAAGCTCAAAGTAGTCAAATATTTCCTTATTGACCAAGTCTTGTACTGGAGAGACCCTGTAGGGGTGTTTCTGAGGTGTTTGAACACACATGAGGCCCAAAAAGTGACATTTGATTTCCATAGCAGCCTCTGTGGGGGACACCATTTTTGGAAGACCACAATCCACAAGATTCTCAGGGCTGGTTACTACTGGCCCACCTTATTCACTGATGCCTACAGAGAGGTGAAAGCCTACATAAAATGCCAAAGGTTCTCAAGAAAGGAGCAGCTCAAATCTATGCCACTAAAACCTGTAGTAGCTACAACACCCTTTAAAAATTGGGGGTTGGACTTCATTGGAGAGATTTATCCTTCCTCAAGCGGCCAACATAGATGGATCCTGACTGGAACTGACTATTTTACCAAGTGGATAGAAGCTATCCCCACCAGGATTTCTTCACACAAAGTTATCATCAGTTTCCTGAAGGATATCATAGCAAGGTTTGGATGCCCCAGTAGAATTGTCACTGATAATGCTACATCTTTCAGTTCTGCGCCTTTGGTGAGGTTCCATGAGCAGTTTGCGATTTCACTGGTTCATTCCACTCCCTATTATCCACAAGGAAATGGACTAGCAGAGTCTTCCAATAAAATCTCGATTAAGCTCATTAAAATATTGTTGGAAGATAATAAGAAGGCCTGGGACTCAAAACTCAAATTCGCTCTGTGGGTTGACCGAGTGAAAACAAAGAAATCCCTGGGAACCTCCCCTTTTCAACTTGTTTATGGGACATAATCTTTTTTTCCCACTCAGCTGGCTCTACCTGTAGCAAAATTCTTTCAAGATTATGAAGGAGAGCTAGACCATATGGTCAGAATAATCCATCAAATTGTGGAATTGTAGCAGACCAGGGAGAAGGTAATGAACAAAGCTCACAAACATCATCAGAAGATCAAGCAGGTCTTTGATAGAAGGGTCAAGAAAGAGGATTTTCAATTGGGAGATCTGGTATTAAAATGGGATGCTCCCAAGCAGGACAAAGGAAAACATGATAAGTTTTAAGCCCTCTGGATTGGGCACTTCAAGGTTGTTGATGTGTTTTCAAATAATACCTATAGGTTGCAGGATTTGGAGGGTGAGGAAGTTTTCAATGGCCTTGTGAATGGGCATTTCCTGAAGAAATGTTTCTCTTGAGCCACACATGGCTCCTCTATGTTTGTAAATATTGTTTTTCAGTTTATCTTTCATTTTTAATAATGACTCCATATTCCAATAGAAAGTCACTGAATCTGCAAAATAGTTCTTGGCGTCTCACAGGGAGCAAGCCATCCCCCATGGAGCCTAATGTTAGCACACAATCTTGTATGTGAGGTGTTTTCCTATGAAGTGTCCCCTTCGACGAAAAAGTGGCAAAGAATGGGTCAAAAACCCACTTATCCTAATTCGGGGGGTGCATAAGTTCTCTGGATTATGCAGCACACATATCTAGGTTGTCNGATATGAGAGTTTTCCAGTGCACGGATCTGGAGGGTCAGGCAAGTTGCGCCCAGATCTACGGTTGAGGTCCCATTTCAGAACCCCCCCCCGACCGTTCTACCTTTAATGGTGGGGGGCGTCTGATATGGGCAGTTTTCCAGTGTGGGCCCCTTTGCTATCGTGGCACCTCCTCCTTGCGTCACCCACCTTCCTCTTTCCACCTGTTTTCCACTAGGCCTCTTGTCCACCAGTCACATCACTCGTTTCCCCCCTTGTCTCATTATGACACACTTGCCTTCCACTCACCCTCGTGGCATATCATTTTTGGTTTCGCTCCCTCTTGTCTTCCCACACCTGTCCCTCTCCCTATCACGTCGTCCCATCATAGGAGACGTGTTCTCCCTTGACAAATCACATCCCACCACCGTATCTCTGTGGCCCCGACAAGATCTGCCACATTCGTCCTCTGGCCTCTTCTTGCCTCACTTCCACACCTAGTATGCTAAATCATTCCTTCCTAGTCACCGCTCATCCGTCACTTCCCATCAGATGCCCCACTCTTCACATCTACCTCCATGTCTTACCATGAAGCCGTTTAGTAGATCAAGGTGGCTGCATGAGAAGACCTCCATGTCCTAAAGGTGCAGAGTTGATTGGGGCCATTTTCGATCCCAAGGAGGCAGTTATTGAAATGGTTGGTGGTGGGTGGGCATCGTTTCCACCATAAATAGAAAGCCCAGGAGAGGACTATCAATTTTTCAACTACTTGCAAGCCCATTCTGGAGCACGGTGGTGTCTGACTAAAGTGCACGATGGTCCAAAGACTGCATGCACAGTCTTCCAGTAAACATGCAGACATAATGCCTTCAATGAAGTAACTCGAAGCTTTTGGTGGGTTTTTCTCCAAGTATATGAAGGCATTTTTTCCATTTTGGTATCTATCATTGGTAGAGATAAGCTCCATGTTGTATCATTTTAATGAAGCACTAGTTTTCCCTGGTTATGTATATACATGTGAAATTTCTAGTCTAATGACAGTCAGCTTCTTATTCCATCTAGTTTCCATCTAGTGTTGAAAGAGTTTATGATTGACTGAGTCACATGAAGCATTGTGACATTGTTATATAAAGGTTTTATTGTAACGTTGTCATGATTTCTTTCAATGTTCTTGTGTTTTAATATTTCCCCTATGGGTTGTTGGAATCTTGATGCTCACAATAGACCTTTGCACTTCCTCACAGTTGCCTTTCTTCTGCTCACCTTTACTGCAAACTACTAACTAAATTTAGATTAAGACCTCACCTGTCCATGCATAACCTTATTCTAGAATTATGAGTTAAAACGATATTGTATTGAGTTTACTTCCAATCAATCACCCTTTTATAAACCAATCGTGACCTGAAACTGATGGGCGTAAGATTCTTCTCCTGTTGCAATCCAGGAGTGACTTCTGACACTAATAGATCCAGGCCTCCAAAGGCTCACAACATGCAAGATAATACTGGAGATAAGAGAACCCTATCAATACACTGCAGAACCTCTCCCACTGGTTGAGTTGCACACTGCTCTGGCTGCTGATGAACCCTCAAGTTTCGACCCTCCTATTTTTGAGCTCCAAATTCCTCCAAACTTTCTCGGAATGTAGATCGGGCTAATTGAATCCTCCTGGCCAAGTTTCAAGATGAATGGAGAAATTCTGCTCCTCCAACTGAGCAAACCCTCTCTTGTTTGCACCCTCCTTGTTTGACTGAATCAACAAAATCTCATTCTCCCCTCTAGGAGCCTCCAATTTCCACCAAAATATCTAGAATGAGAGATTGGGCCAATACGATCTAGCTGATGAAATCACAAGACAATTTATGAAGATCTATGTCAATAAACAATGAAAACCACTTCTTGCAATGTGCCCCTCTCTCCTCCAAATCATTCCAAGCTCTAGGAAATAAAATGCTAAGATAACCTCCTCCAGAATAGACTAGAAATGATGTTACGGACCATATGAAGAAAACCCAGATGCTCATTTTCTAAGAATCCTCCTCCTTACTCCAGATCAAGCCAAACGCCTCAAGGTGGTGCACCCCCCTAGCTGGAAACCCCATAAGTTGTGCACTATCTTGCTTATGCCACTATATCAAACCATTGCAACATTGTATAATGGTGTGGGAGGATTATTTCACCTCTGGGACAAAGCCTGGATCAAGGAAGGTGGAATATTTCATGACCGAGTTGATCTCTAGGGTTTTAGACTCAAAACCCTCAAAATTTATTGTGCTCAAGATATCTAATGCAAAATAAGATAATAATCCAGAATGCCTTAGAAGTGCGCCCTGCCCTTTTTTTTATATCTCCAGTCTATTCATTTGTTGAGTTAGTTAACCGCTAGGGTTAACTTTTAACTTTAACTCCCTTTTCTTTTCTTTCATTGAGTTACCCTTTTCCACACAAAGTCAACTCAAAATGTTATGTTTAGAAAGTTTCTTCTGGTTGAATTTGTCCCCAAGATGCCTGAGATTATAGTCTAGTGGGGATAGCTAGACCAATGAGTCTCTCCTAACCTCTTCATCAAGAGGTTGGGGACATTACAGTCTCCCCTGCTAGAAATTGCTTGCCCACGAGAAATTTTGTACCTGTCTCCTGGATCAATTGTTCCCCTTCCCAAGTCTCCATGGGTAGGTTCTTCCACTTAACCAGATATTTCCAGATTCTTATCTTCCTTAACGTCTTCTCCCTGACTTCAACTATCTCCTCTAGTATCGGTACCAACTATCCTTCTTCATCTATAGGTGGAAATTCCTCGATAGGAGTGATATGCTTGGCGATGGCCCTCTTCAAACATGAAACATGGAAGACACTGTGTATTTTGATGCCTTGTGGTAGATCAAACTCATATTCCATAGTGCCTATCCTCTTGTTCACTCTGTATGGACCGAAAAAATGAGGTTGGAGCTTCTCTGCGCAAGTTCTCTTCATGGATTCCTGCCTATATGGTTGAAGCCTCAAATAAACCAAGTCACCTACCTCCAATTTTCACTCAACCCTGTTTTGTTCTGCCTGTACCTTATGTTGATTTTGTTCCCTTTGTAGGTGGTCCTTTAGCTCCCTGAGTATGTCCTAACTCTACTGAATCCAATATTGAACCATGCAAGCCTTGTTGTCACCAAATGAAATCTCTGCAAATGAGAGGGGGTCATAGTTGTATAAGGCCATAAATTGTGGCATATTCACCCATGCCTTTTTCTACCCTGATACATAATTCCTGAGGTATCCTTCAACTCATTTGTTGATTATCTATGTCTGGCCATCTGTATGAGGGTGATAATTGGTATTAGGTGTTAAGGTCATACCTACTAACCTGAAGATCTCCTACCAAAATGTTCTCATAAACATGTTGTCCCTATCACTCACTATGGTTTTGGGAAAACCATGCAATCTACAGACTTCCTGGAAGAATAGGTCTGCAACTTGTGTTGCACTGTAATCTATGGAAATGGAAAAAAAGTGTGCAAACTTATTCAACCTGTCCACTACCATGAAAATACAATCTTTTCCCTGAGCCTTGAGAAACCCTGTGATGAAATACATAGATATGCTTTCCCATTTGTGGTCTGGAATGGGAAGTGGTTGTAGTAATCTTGTTGGGTGAGATTGTTCATCTTTGTTGCCTTGGAAAGTGATGCACTTCTTGATGTGGCTCATCACATCTTATTTCAATACCTTCCAAGAAAACCTCTCCTGAACCAATCTGTATGTCTTGATGAACCCTTGATTCCTTGCTACTGGTGAATCATGGAAGGATTGTAGCACATTGGCCTTAAAGGTTGATTCGGGAACCAAGAAAAATTGGCCCTTTAGTATATGATATCATCCATGATCATGAAGTTGTCATCTTGTACATGTCCATCCATCACTTCGCATGCAAATTTGTTTTTTGAATATTCCACCAAGAGGTGGGCCTTCCAATCCAATGAGATATCATTCATGGCATAAAAATGATGGTCTTCTGAATAAGGCATCTACTACCACATTATTCTTTCCTTTGAAAATTTATATGTCAAAGTCATAAGCCTGGATCTTTCTCACCCACTTCATATCTAGGGAGTACTTGAGGCTGTTGTGATTTGTCCTCACAACAAATTTTTTCCCAACCAAATACTGCCTGAACTTAGCCAATGCATGCATGATGTCTAGCATTTATTTTTCATAGATGGTGTAGAAGATCTCAGGACCTCTCAATTTTCGACTTTCATAGACAATAGTATGCCTATTCTGAATAAGAACTGCTCCAATGCCTTCCCCTGAAGCATCACACTCTAGTGTGAAGGGTTGTGCGAAATCTGGTAGGGCCAATACTTGACATGTACTCATGACTTTCTTCATTTTTTCAAAGGTTAACTATGCTTCTGGGCTCCACTTGAATGCCCCCTTCTTGGTTAAATCGTTTAGAGGTGCACAAAGTTGAGAGAAACCTTTGACAAACCTCCTGTAATAGCAACAGATGCCCAAAATCCCCTTCAACTCTGTGAGTGTCCTAGGTGTGGGCCAGTCAAGTATAGCTTGTACTTTTTCCCGGTGTACCTGTACCCCCTTCACTCCAGTGATGTTTCCTATATAAAGGACCTCTGTCATTCCAAATTTACATCTAGATTCCTTAGAATATAAGTATTTCTCTTTCATGATAGCCAAAATCTGCTCCACATGTTGAAGGTGCTCCTCCCAAGTTTTTCTATAGATCAATAAATCATCAAAGAAGACCAATAGGAAATTCCTTAGTTTCTTGTTGAACAAATGATTCATGCAATACTGGAAGGTGGTTGGTGCATTATTCAGCCCAAAAGGCATGACCAAAAACTCATAGTTTCCATAGTGACACCGGAAAGTAGTCTCAGAGATATCTTTCTCCCTCATTTTTATCTGATGATAGACATAGTGCAAGTCAATATTTGTGAAGTACATTGCCCCATGGAGCTCATCCAATAGCTCATCAATCCTTTGGATGGGGTATCTATTTATTATTATCTTCTTATTTAGTGCCTCATAGTCAATACACATTTGCATTGCCCCATATTTCATTTTCACCAATACTACTGAAGATGCAAAGGGACTGGAACTCGGCTTGATGTGGCCCATGTCTAACAAATATTTAATGGCCTTCTCAATTTCATCTTTATATTTATTGGGGTTCTTGTAGGGAGTGGTGATGACAGGTTTCACACTCTCTTCCAACTCTATGATGTTCTAAAACCCCCTATCCGGTGGTGCCCCTGGTGGTATAGGCTCAAAGATTTTGTTATGTCTGTCAATTATTTTATGGATCTCTGGTGAGTAGTGAGTTTCCCCTTTCTTATCTACCCTGACTGATATTCTACATTCTGCTACATAAACAATGTCTTCCCTCCTGAATGTGGCCTCCATGATTTTTGTTGTCACTGCTCTTGGTGTGTTTCCTGTCATACCCCTAAGAACCACCTTTTTCCCATTTTCTTCTGTGAAGGAAATTTCCATGGTTTTGTAATTTGTGGTGATAGGTCCCAATGTACTAATCCATTGTACTCCAAGGATGATGTTGGTGTCTGGAAGGTCCATAACATAGAAATCRTGTGCCAAATAATKCCTTCCCACTRTAAGTTTCATCCCCAGAATGTATATGTCACAAGGCATGGTGCGCCCCCCTACTACCTCTACAAGAAATCCCTCAAAATCAATTGTCATTATATGTCTTCTTTGTAGTAGGGTTGAGTCAATGATGTTGTGTGAGGCACCTCAATTAATGAGARTTGAGACCTTCTACCCTTGTAGCACCCCTCTCATCCTTAAAGTGTTGAATTTAGGTACCTCGTTGATGGATGCAAGTGTCACCTTCTCATMTGGTTTAAGGTYGTGACTTGTATCTTCCTCTTCTGCCTTTCCTAGGGTTTCTGCCTCTATATTTTGTAGATGGCTGAAATATCCATCCTCCTCATCATCTGATATCACCTCAATGTAGTGTTCTTTTCCCTTACCCATGCATTTGTGTGTTGGATCCCATGGTTCTTTGTAGGTGAAAAACAACTGGTTCCTCCTCAATTCCCTCCTAGTGGGCTCATCCATCATACCCCTTCCTCGGTCAAACCCCCTTGGGTCTCTCCCTCCTTGGTTCAAAATATTTATAGGGGTGAATCTTTTCTTTGTTTTTGATCCTAAGTCCCTAGTCTTCCAAATGGAATCATGCAAGTTGGTAGGCTCAAAATCCCTGACCCAACCCCTCAAGGGATCCATCAACCCTTTTGTGAAGAGAATCATAAGTCTTGATTGAGACACATCTTGTACCATCACTCCTATTCTCTAGAACTCTTCTATGTAAACCTCCGGTGATCGTGTCTGTCTGAGCTGTGTGAGCTCCCTAAAAGGTAGATTTGGGTCCCGCTAGTCAAACCTGTCAATGAGATTATGTGTGAACTCTATATAGGATGTGATATGATTGTGACCCAGTGTGGTCAACCCATGGTACCACCAATCATGATCCTTTACCTCCAAGTACATGGTGGAAAATTTGATGGCATGCATCTCCCTCATGGGGTTAAGTTGTAGGTAGGTATCTAGTTTTTGCACCCATGCTTGTGTAGTCACCTTAGAAGATCCATCAAAATAAACAATCTTCACCTTTCCTGTCCTGTGCTCCAATTCATAGTTTGGCCTTTGATACTTCTTATGATTACCCTAAAACTTGATTCCACAATACTGGTCCAGTGTGACTTGCCTCTGGAATCCTGCACTCAAGGCATAATATTCCTTGGCATACTTCTTAAAATTGTCCTCAATTTCATCCTCATAGTTGTGTTGTGGATGGTTATCCAGGAATGTAGGTAGATAAGGGCTAGGGGTGGCTCTATTGTGTGTTTCCCCCTAAGGAGCTCCACCTCCATAACTATGTCCCTCAATGTGATAACGAGGGCTATACTCATGCTAATGTCTAGTCCCCCCATGAGATCCACTAGCTTCCATRTTTGCATAAACCTTYGGTCCCTTCCCTGCATGGGTCATCTRTAAGAGGAGTTGTGCAATTTTTTCCTGGCTAGMATTCACTCTTTCCATAGTTTCTKTCATTTCAAGTTGTCCCATGYGCACARCTTCTTGGTTTTCATGTAGATGATGAACAAGGGTGATTTGTGTCTGATTTATGRAGTGTTGTAAATCCTTGGAGAAACCTGTTAGAATCTGTGGCTCATTGTCCTCACCTAAGCCCTCCATCTCTRCCTYTRTTTCATGTGTCTTCTTCCTAYGTCTGCCCATGTAAATAYAACTGAACTTCTRCATGTGYTAATCCTCACAAGATGGGAGGATCAATGCTTTGATACCACTGTAATGTTCCCAAGCCAATTGTTTTTCTTGGAACACTAATTGTTGATTGTTTGTTATGTTTGATTATGTGTTTTCATATTTACCCATGCATTAAGGTTTACTTTAAGAAATGGAATAGAATATCTGAAGCATATAATCATAAACAAGAAAATATACACAAAGAACACTAGTATAGGACCAATATTGTCATATCTGACCTTTATTAACATAGTAATAAGATCCTTTGAACAAGAGATATGCAGATATGGAATAAAACCCCAATAATATCAAGATGGGGTGTCAGTCGATACAATAATAAGAAATACAAAGAAAATAGCCTCCCAAATGTTGTCTAAGAAGAAGATCCAATCCTCCAAAGGCTCACAACATGAAAGATAAGACTGAAGATAAGAGAACCCAGTCAATACACTACAGAACCTCTCCCACTGGATGAGTTGTGCACTGCTCTGGTTGTTGATGAACCCTCAAGTTTTGGCCCTCCTCTTTCTGAGATCCAAATGCCTCCAAACTTTCCTGGAATGTATATCGAGATAGTAGAATCCTCCTGGCCCAGTTTCAAGCTGAATGGAGAACTTTTTCTCCTCCAACTAAGCAAACCCTCTATTGGTTTGTGCCCTCCTGGTTTGAGTGAATCAAAAATATCTCGTTCTCCCCTCTAGGAGCCTCCAAATGCCACCAAAATATCCATAATTATAGATCAATCCAATATGATCCAGCTAATGAAATCGCAAGACAATCTATGAAGATCCGGGCCAGTAAGCAATGAAAACCACTTCTTGCAATGTGCCCCTCTCTCCTCCAAATCGTGCCAAGCTCCAGGAAATAAAGTGTTAGGATAACCTCCTCCGGAATAGACTAGAAATGATGCTAGGGACCATACTAATAAAACCCAAATGCTCCTTTGCCAAGAAGCCTCCTCCTTCATCCATATTGAGACAAACTCCTCAAGGTG
>JASDQU010100790.1:299299-335504 GCA_032191745.1 Picea mariana
AGTGGCATTCTGAACTATCTTGTCCTAGATAAGAAAGATGTGAAAATGATTGAGTAAGGTAATCCATACCTTTTCCTCAATAGATACCAGACTTATTACCTCATGAAGAAAGACTTTATGTCCTCTGGGGATAGGCCGGTGTGATGGATGTTTCTCTGTTGTCAGTGATGTATGATGGTGCATCAATGAATAGGAGGGGCCTCAAGACTCCATGCCTGCTACATTTGGGCCTTGAGACATGATCTCCTTAGTTACCCCTAGACTGGGGGGTTAACATCAGGCTCCTACTCAGGGACATGTGCTCATTGTAGAGAACATGAGAATCTCAACATCTCGGGTACGACCTGTGCCTATACACTGAAGAAAATTGTTAGAGAACCTAGGGTGGTGTTATCACCCCTTGTTCTTATGAAAATTATCAAAATCTAAAATAAATGCTGAAAAGAAAATCCTATTCTAACGTGCCAATGAAAAAAATTAAGTATGATTTAGAAATGGTGTAATATTCAAAGAAAGGAACATATAATCAAATGCATGTATGAAAATTAATCTAAGTTAAATGCAAACTATACTACCATGGCATGAAATATGCAACATATATACAACGATATGCAAGATGTAAATTCCTACCTATCTACATGTTCCAACTTGCAGGTCAATTTTCTCTTGGGAAATAGGGCTTGAGGTGGATAGCCTTCACAGGTACCTTTATCCCTTCTCCCCCAAGCATGGTCAAGTTAAAAGAGTTGTGACCTTCTTCACTCACAATCTTGTAGGGTCCATTCCACAAGTTGTCAAACTTCTTATGAATTATTGGTTTTTTCTTCCTTTTATCCCAGAGAAACACTTGATGCCCTTCTTTGAAAACTCTATCCTTTTCTTTGTGATCAAAAGTTTCTTTAACCTTCCCTTGGTTGTGCATTATTCGATCCAAAGAAACCCTCCTAGATTCATCAAGTTCCACTAGTTGGTCAATACTTCCTTGAAAATATTATTTGTCTGTCATATCTTGTTGTACATAACGGAGGGAGGGAATCTGGAGATTAATGGGTAGCTTGTCCTCTAGCCCATATACTAGCTCGAAAGGAGTTTTTCCTGTGGAAGCCTTTGTCATAATGCGGTCTGGTTTAGATTACTGAGAAGGGGGTCAATTATTAACAAACAAATTTAATCCTTTTAACCACAGTATGTAAGTGTTATTTATCTTTATGATCGATATAACATCATCATCCAATAATTACAGAGTAAATAAACCATAAACAACGAACAATCACACACATGCACAGTACACTAGTATTTTTATGTGGAAACCCAATACGGGAGAAAACCATGATTTTTTTTTTTTCTTATATGTATTTAAGAATTGCATTCATTGGAAGCACCAACTTCCTTTGTTCTCTAGCTGCAACTAGAAGGAAGCTTCGACCCCCTATATTTTCAGGCTACAACCTGAGGGAAGATATAACTCCCCAATTCTCTGGCTACAAATAGAAGGAGGATACAACCCCCTATGTTCTCCAGCTGCAACCAGAAGGTGGATACAACCACCTATCCTTTCCCCATCCTGCCACCTTGAAATATAAGTAACGTGATGAAACCATTGCCACACTATCACTGTAAGATATACCATTGTAAACCTGTACCAATCTGTGCCAACAACCTGTAACCATCCTGTGCCACTGTCCTGTAACCAAATTGTACTTGTACTCATCCTGTACCAACAAAACCCAACAGATATGTGACCTGTCTATTCTACAGCGCACGTATGTATGTGCCCCTTCTATATTGCAGCCCACGTATGTACGCGGCCTTTATGTAATGCAGCCTGCGTATGCCTTCTGAAAACTAGGGTTTTCTCTCTCCTAAAAAACTCTAACCCTCTATAGTCTCTATCACATCAATATGAAAGATGTCATTTTGTATATACGGTAACTCTTCCCTATGCATACATTCTCATACGTATCCTTTAACCAAATGCATCTGTATCTCTCTAGTAATGTGTCATACAAGTGTGTATAATTATGAACAAGTATAATAAACCTCACATGGACTAGACATCAAACCATTATTGATAAAACAACCTCTCATTACATAAACCACTTCACAACCAGTTCACAAATACAAGCTCTCAACCATGTACCACAAAAACCCTTAACCATATGCCAAGAAATACAAGATGTGCCTCAACACTTAACAAGATGTACCAATGATAAATATTAATTATACCAGCACTATATTTCTGTAGATCTGATTTATATAGTGATTGTCATGCAGCCAATATTGTCTCTAGGGAAAATACTCAAACCCCCATAACCATATCTCATGTACACAACAATATCCAACTACACATAGAAATAGTACATACCTTTTGAACCTGTCGATAGATATGTTGTTCCTAATCACTGTAGACCTTTCTGGGAGCTTGCTTTTAGACTCTAGAGACCTGACATCTTCCTCTTCTCATTTTTTTATGGATTTTCTCACATGTACATTCCTTTTTATACTAAAATATCATGTATGTACACACCCTTCTCCACTGTGTCCCGCGTATACCTGAAAAGATAGGGTTTTTTTCAGTAATTTTTGTAATTTTGAAACTTTCTCCATCAACCCTCCATGCTATCTCAGACTTGCGCAAATTTAGATGTATCAATGAGTACCTGCAATAAACCTTACACAATAATAGATATTCAATGTGTTTAATAGGTGCTAATAGGATAGCCTTGCTCTCTTATTTATACTTCCATGTAGCTTCCTCAAGGGGTTACCTTATAACAAACTTAACCCAGTTTCCTTCTTTTAGGGATAACCCACTTCTAACAACTTGTCCACTTCTAACCCACTTTGCTACAAATAGTAAATTCTCCACTTAATAATTCCATGTAGCTTCCTCAAGGGGATACCTTATAACAAACTTAACCCAAATTCCTTCTTTTAGGGATAACCCACTTCTAACAACTTGTCCACTTCTAACCAACTTTGCTACAAATAGAAAATTATCCACTTCTAGTGGCAACTAAATTATTTTTTTTTATTTTCTTATTGCAACAACTTAAGCCATGATTAACTTCTAGTTTCGCCCACTTGACTAGTTAACCTTTTTCTAGGAGCTTCTAGATTACTTTGACTTCTTTGAACTTTTAGATAACTCATGAGGGTTCTCCAACTTCACAAGGCCATAACTCTCTAACCGTCAGGATTTATGTGACGTTCCACATATCACTGGAAATGGAATGACATGTACTATCCATATAGAATAGTCTTACCTACAAATATATTAATATGCATATCATTATACATCAATCAAATTGAATTCCCTTAACCATACTATTGGGGCTACCAAAATTTTCTACCATACTTTATTCAAGGGTTGACATCAATGAAAACAAACCCAATTAATCAACAATATCCCGAGTCCCCCTTTTGCATTGATGGCAACACTCTGATGCAACATTGAATTCATATCACTCATGCTCCTCCTTTAACCATCACTCCCTCTAGAAACACGCCTCTATGCTCTCTCTCAAATCATCTAACTCTCTATCTTGCGTATGATGAATCTCTCCCTCTTTGACATCAATGGCAAAGGTAACTTCATGTCTGGGGCTGCTCCCCCTAACTGAGCTATCCTTGGGGTTGCTCCCCCTGGCTTAAAACTTCTTGAAATTTCTCCCCCAACCTGAATTGTCCTCTTTATGGTGCTTCCTCATGTAAATATAATACATATAAGATAAGCATTCAAAAGAATTCATTTTGGAGTATAAATTACTCCGAGTCTCTAGTGAAGATACTCAAAGGCTTCCCTTGGAAGAGGTTTTGTAAATATATCTGCAACATGTTCTTTTGTACCCATATATTCAATTCTAATGTTCTTCTTTGCAACTTGTTCATGTAGAAAGTGATACTTGATTGGAATTTTCTTCGTCTTGGAGTGCATTACTAGATTCTTTGATATATTGATGGTGCTTGTATTATCACAATATATTGGAATGGGCTCATCATACTCAACATGTATATCTGTTAGATTTTTTTTCATCCATATAACTTGTGTACAACATTTTGTTGCTGCAATATACTTTGCTTCGGTTGTAGACAATGATACTGATGATTGTTTCTTTCTTAGACAAGATACCAAATACTCACCCAAGTAGAACGTTGCTCCACCGGTGCTTCATCGGTCATCAATGCAACCTTAAAAATATGTGTCTGTGTAGGAAATAAGTGGCAGATCCTTTCCGTTTTGATACCATAATCCAAACTCTTATATACCCTTGAGATATCTAAAAATCCTCTTCATTGCTATAACATGTGATTCCTTTGGTGTTGCTTGAAATCATGCCACATGTCCAACTTCCTGCATTACATCTAGTCTAGATGTTGTCACATAAAGTAAGATACCAATCATTGACATGTACTGCCTCTGATCTATAGACTTTGAATCATCATCTTTACTAAACTTGTAATTGGTTTGCATAGGAGTATTAACTAGTTTGCAATATTCCATTCCAAACCTCTTTAGCATTTCTCTGATATACTTAGTTTTAGAAATAAAAATTCATTGGTTTCTTTGACATATATGAAGACCTGAAAAGAAGGATAACTCTCCAAGTAATGACATTTCAAATTCATTTTACATATCTTTTGCAAATTTTCGACTTAACCTATCATCATCACTTCCAAAAATAATATCATCAACATAAACTTCAATTAATAAAACATTATCTTGAGTTACTTTGATGTAGATTTTGTTGTCTGCATTTCCTTTTTTGAACCCTACTTACCGTAGATATATGTCCAGTCTATAATACCATGCTCTAAGATTTTTTTTTTAGACCATACAAGGCCTTCTTCAACCTGCACACATAATCTTCATTCTCTGACAATTGAAATCCTTCTAGTTGCTCAATGTAGACTTCTTCTTCAAGGTCCCAATTCAGAAAGGTTGATTTCACGTCCATCTAATACACTTTAATATTCTTGGATCATTCATAAGCTAGGATCAATCTGATTGATTCCATTCTAGAAACTGGGGAAAATGTCTCTTCAAATTCGATACCTTCAACCTGTTTGTATCCTTTACATACCAATCTATCTTTGTTTCTGGTAAACTGTCCATATTCATTCAATTTATTTTTTGATACCTACTTTGTGTCGATCACATTTGTGTACCTTGGTATTGGAACCATTTCCCAAGTGTCATTATTCTCTATTTAATCCAACTCTTCATTCATGCTCTTTTCAGAATTCATCCTTGTCGGCTTCTTGAAAAATAAATCGTTCAATCAAAGATAAGAGTGATATGTGCACTTTTTCTGGTGAACAAATTCTTCTTCTAGTCTCAATTCACGCGTCTTTGTTCCTGATAATTTGATATGAAGGATGATTCTTTTGTATTCATTTTCTAGGTGTCTTTGGAGTTACTTGTTGTACTTAATATTCTACTTCTATCTGATCTTCTTCATCTTCCCCTTCTGTTTCTTCTCCATCCTTTGCTTCTTCTTCGTAACCTGTTCCATTGATTCCTTTTCTTCTTCCTTTAATTTTCTTCCACTTGTTTCATCAACCATTACATTGATGCTTTCCACAACTTTGTTGAGCCTTAKATTGTAACACTTGTATTMTTTCCTTGTATTTKAGTAACCAACAAGTATTCCTTTGTCCACACRAGARTCAAACTTTCCCATTCTKCCATCTTCACTTTTCACRTAGCATTTGCTTTTGAAAAATCTAAAGTTCTTCACATTTGTTGGTCTTCCTTTCCATAGATCGTAGGGAGTTTTTTCACTGTTGTTTCTAACCATTACTCTGTTTTGAATTTGAAATGTTGTATTCACTACATGTGTCCAAAAAAAATCTATGAACTTAGAATCCATTGACATTTTTCAATCCATTTCCTGTACTTTCATGTTCTTTCTTTCAACAACTCCATTCTATTGAGGTTTCCTAGTGATAGAGAATTGCATTTTTATTCCATGCTTGTTGCAAAAAGACATAAATTCCTTTGAATTAAACTCTCCTCCATTGTCTGGTCTCAAACATTTGATTTTTGAATCCATTTAATTTTCAACCATTTCCTTGTATACCTTGAAGTTTTCAAATGCTTCTGATTTCTTCCTAAGAAAACAAACTGCATTTATTTTTGTATAATCATCAACCAATAACATAAAGTATTGCTCAACTTTTAAACCCTTTATTACAGTTGGTCCGACTAGATCAATATGCACAGTTTCCAGTGGTCTTGTTGTGGAGTATTCTTTTGATTTGAACTTGGTATTTTTTTTCTTTCCTTCTTGACAATGCTTGCATAATGTGTTGGTTGGCTTCGTGATCTAGGGAATTTCTCTGGCCGCTTCCTTTTTCCTGACTTTGATGAGGTTATAGAAGTTTATGGGGCCCATTATTCTATGCCATAGCCAACCGTCATCTTCATTTCATAAACAACACTTTTCATTTCCAATTTCACTTAGTACATATATGTTTCTTGAAGTTTTTATAGTTGTTGCAATCAATTTTCCTAAACCTATTTTTCTTAGCTCGCACTTCTTTCAATCGAAGATAAGTTTGTGACCTTGGTCACACATTTGACTTACACTTAGAATATTATGTTTCATATCTTCCACTAGTATAAAATTTTAGTTCTTGGTATTTTTGTTTCCAATTTTGATTTTGCCATTTCCGATGATTATAGTTGAGTCATAATTTCCAAAGGAGACTGATCCATCTCTTTCCTTTCTCAATGTAAAAAGAATTTATTCATCACCTGTCATGTTCTTTGAGAAGCCACTGTCAACATACCAACCATGTTTTTTGTGTTTATCTTGTAGAGTGAGTGTGCATTCTTCATTGTTTAATTGATTATGATTTCTTATCCATATTCTTTGTTGAGGTTCCTATATGTGATTGTTGTTATTCTGTTGTTATTCTTTAGGAGGGATTGTCATTCTACAATATTTGGTCATGTGTCCAAATTTGTTGCACTTGTATCATTCCACTTAAGTGATAAATTATTCAAGCATGTTTCATCTTCTTCTCTGTGTTTCACTAGGCCTTCTTGGATAACCATTTTGTGCATGACTTTCAAAGTTGTTTTTGTTCCTGCTATTAGATATGCAATTTACAGCTTTATATAAAAAATTATTACATGCATAACATAAACCAAAAAATATGTTTTGATGCCCGGGAGTTCAAGATCTTCTAAAGGGAGTTACTCTTGTGAATCATTCTTCTTCCCAAGGCCTTCTTGTTTCTAACTGTCGTTGATTCTGACATGTGAATCTTCTAGGTGGACGATTGTTCCTGTGATCTTCCCTATAAAACTTCTTGTCTCCTCTAACTATCTCTGCATAGACTCTTAGTTGTGTTTATTGATCTGTATTTTTGGAGATTGAGCCTCTTTCTATCTGATTGTATCCTATCATGGACTTGTCATGATGTGGCCTATGAATGTTGATAATATTATCAAAAACCTTTGAGTTGTTTTGCATGTTTTTATGTTGAAGGTATTTTCTCAATGTAACAAACTCTTCTTCCAAATTTCCAATGATCCTATCCTTTTCTTCCAACTATTATTTACGTGCTTCTTTGATTCTTTTGTCTTCTTCAACTTGAATTTTTATATTAGATATCATTTGCTCGAATTCTTCAGAATTGGAATTTTGTGTTTCCTCTTTTCTTTTTAATTCTTCCTGTAGTGATTTGTTTTTCTTCTTTTCCCTTTTTATAACATCTATGGAACTCAAAAATTCTTCTCTATAGTCCACTTCTTCCTCTTCATATTCTTACTTTGTGTCTTCTTTATCAGAGTTTTATGTTTCCATGAATAGAACTCTTTATGTCTCACTTTCACTGACTTCATCTTCGTCTGATGAGGAGTTGTCTTCTTTGGTGCAAAAACTTTTCTTGAAGACTTTATTTTTTGTTCTTTTTCCTTTATATGTTTGTTTTTTATTTGAATCATCTTCTTCATTTATCTTATTTTTCTTGTCAGGACATTTGTTATCAAAATAACCAATAACATCATAATTAAAACAAATCAGTGGAAGATTACCTCTATATCTTCCACCGGTTCCCTTTTTTAGTATTCTAACAAAGTTGGATACTTCTTCATCATCTTCTGAGATATCATTGTTGTTTCTATCTTCTTTTTCCTTTTTCTTTCCCTTTTGCTTTGATCTATTGGATGCTTTGAATGTTGCTTCTTTTATACCTAGATTCTCTTGTTCAGTTCTCATTTCATAGCCTGTGAAAATTTCATGTAGTTCATCCATGCTTATTGAGTCTAGATATGCTCTTTCCTCTAGTGTTGATATCTCAGGATAAAATCTCATTGGAAGAGATATTATTACCTTTTGAAAAATTATATATTCATCAATGTCTTCTCCCAAACCTATGATTGCATTCATTGTTTCATCAACTCATAAGAAGTAAGATACAATATTCTCATCTTCCTACATATTTAGTTGTTCAAATTGACCTATGTAAGTTTGAAGCTTTGTTTCATTGACTTTTGCATCTTCTTCATAAATATTTTGAATTTTTTCCCAAATCTCTTTAGCGTAGCTGCAATGCACAACTTTGACATATACTGAATCACAAATACCATTTAGAAGTTCATTTGTGGCTTTTAAATTATTTAGACTGAGTTTCCTTTCATTTTCATTTGTTGGTGGAACTGTTGGTTCTTTGTATCCATCTACAACTCATTATCAAACCTCAAATCCCTGATCCTGTACATATGTTTTCATCCTCCTGCTCCATAATTCACAGTTTTGTCCATCAAACCATGGTATTCCATTTTTATACATATTGTTTCTCTCCATGATCTACCTTTCAGGGGTTAAACTGATTTATGAAGGAACCTACTATGATATCAATTGTTGGATTAATGAGGGGCAATGAATAAGTAATAGAATTTTTTAATCCTTTTAACCATAGTATGTAAGTGTTATTTATATTTATGATCAATATAATATTATCATCCAATAAGTTCATAGTAAATAAACCATAAAAAATGAAAAATCACACACATGCATAGTACACCAGTATTTTTACATGGAAACCCAATGCAGGAGAAAACCACATAATGTTTTTTCTTATATGTATTTAAGAATTACATTCATTGGAAGAACCAACTTCCTTTGTTCTCCAACTGCAACTAGAAGGAGGCTTTGACCCCCTATATTTTCAGGATACAACCTAAGGGAAGATACAACTCCCCAATTCTCTGGCTACATACAGAAGGAGGATACAACCCCCTATGTTCTCTGGCTACAATCGGAAGGTGGCTACAACCACCTATCCTTTCCTCATCCTGACGCCCTGAAATATAAGTAAGATGATGAAACCACTGCCACACTATCACTGTAGATATATCATTGTAAACATGTACCAATATGTGTGAACAACCTGTAACAAGCATGTTCCACTATCTTGTAACCAACCTGTACCTGTACTCATCCTGTACCAACAAAACCCAACAGGTGTTGAGGAAAAGATATGAATTATCTTACTCAAGCATTTTCTAATCTTTCCTGGTTAAGAAAATATAGTCGAGAATATCACCCTATGTTTTATAGCCTCAAAAAGTATTTCCCAATCCACAAGTATTAATTACAAGGGTTTAGGCTGATTTTTTAAATGAAAAGATTGTTGCAAAATATGAAATTTTTATATAATTTTTTGAAAATATACAGATTACAGAAAGTAAATGTGGAGATGAAAAAGCAAAAGTAACCAAGTCACAGATACACGCAAATGAGACAGAATATCAATCTTATTTATTTCATTCCAAGAAATCAAAAGTATCCTTCTCTTTACAAAATCCATGTGAGGGAATGGACCAAATTCTAATTTAGGTATCCCCGATGAAAACCATACAAAAGGAATCCGACAAGAAGTAAAAACTGAACTTTATAATATGGATCAACTTTCCACAGACTTTTGCCAATTTGACTCTGCACAATATCCTTTATCGGCTATGAAACTTAATCCATAAACAAACAAGTATACATAGAAAATCAAAGATATATCAACACCTCTGAAACAAGCATTTGAATGATATGGTTCAACTTTGAACCTTGCTATCTACAATAGGAGCCTGCTATCAAAAAGAGAATTAGGCCTTTAATGAACTAAAGAATGAATGAAAACTAAAACTATCTCATGAAAACAAAAGAGCAAAACTTAGGCTTGCTTTCTCCTTCTATTCTCCCCTTGTTCTTCCTTCTCATTTGTCTTTTATGCATTCCAAAAAAGTTGAAGTAGTTCAACTACTTTCTTTAGTTAAGTTAATTAAACTTAACTAATTTTAGTTTAGGAGAAATAATAATAATAATAATAATAATAATAATAATAGTTAAGGGTCTTTATTTAATAATAACTAAGTAGGTGCGACCCCTTGTGACTCCCATCTTTTATTCTTTATAAAAATAAAACACAATTAGATAATCATTGTGACACATGTCGCCTTGTAGCTCCCATAAATATTTCCAAAATTTGAATATTAAATATCAGAAATAATTCATACCATATCCAAAAATATGTAAATATTCACATTATCCAAAAAAATAGCTTGATGTCCAAAACTTTCTGCAAACTATTGTCTTCAACAACTCAATCATAAACACATAAATTAAAATCCATATTTTCCACTTTGAGAGGCAATCTTTCTTCTACCACTGTTGTCCCCTTTGTACTTCCGAGAAGTATCCTTTGGTTGATTTGAACCTTGATGCTTAATCTCACTAATAACATGGGAACAATCGTCCTTCAGATGCATACGTGAGGACACTGATTTTGAAGAGTCTTTTGAAGGAGAGGAAGGGGAAGCAACAACCTTACCTTTATCTTGGACATGGGGAACATCAGTCTTAAGAATTTTGCTAACATGGGAGGATAGAATAGGTGAATGCATAGGGGCAATTTCAACATTAGGATTTATAGGTGGAGGAGGAGGCAATGACAAGTTGGGCCAACCACAATGGTGAGAGATTATCGTATTGACATTCTCTCGCCATCCATCATTTTCAGGGACTTTGGTTGCATGGATACATGAGGAGGCGCGGGAATACTAGGTGTTATCACTCAGTATTTTCCTTGGGTTGTATCAAGGAAACCTTGAGGTAACCATTTCAACCACTTTGGACTGTATTTCTGACCTATACAATCAGAGAGGGCTCTCTCAAGGGCCAAATGGCTCTAAGACTCGAAAGATATTCAACAATAACATTCAAAAGATTAGATTTTTTATAAGAGCAGGTTTATTTTTATAAAAGTTGGTAGGAAAAGAAAGGAAAAGGTATCATTGGGCAATGGAGTCAAAACCTAAAATTTCAATGCCTTAACAGTCAATGGCTAGTTGGTTTTTTTCTGAAGGTTTGAGGCAAAGTAAGCAATATGTTCAACAATTGAGAGTTTATGAAAAGAGGGGGAAGTCCACCACAGTAAGATCCTCTACCCATGGATGAATTATTATTGCAGATTCAAAAGAACATACATAGAGGGAAAATACTAAAACATAGCACTAAGAAAGAATGAATTCTACACCATTGATTTACAAACAACACAATAAGCATTTATTGTATGAATGGAGCATTAAACTAGAATGAATTCCAAACATTTCCTCTCAGTCAAATACTAGAAAGATATTAACAATAAATGGTAATGAAGATAACATAGGAAATTTACAATCCAAACATAACACTATGATGAATCCCAAACTCCTAAAGGAGATAACTTTTGCATTGAACTGTAAAACGAAATTCAAAGTCTTAACACCCAGGAACAATAAAAATGGCTCCTCCAGCCAAGAGTCCAACACCTTTACATTCTTGTACAATGAATATATATCCCTATAGTTTCTTTCCAACTCACTCATTCTAACTCCAACCCCTTTACCAAAATAGAAACAACTACAAATAGAAAATGACACGTTTTAACTAATTTCTTGCTTTTCAGGAGGCGAAATTCTGAAAAATAGACTTCAAAACACCACCTGTAATTATCAAACCATAATAGATGTGTACAATATGAGAGATTTTTTGTATATAAGCTCATTAATAATAGAAACCTCTCTCAGTTTTGTTAAATTCATCTCCATCTGGCTGCAATAGATTTCACAAAAACATGCCTCAAACAGGAAATCACAAAAACTGAAAATATTAGGCTCAAAGATTCCTTCAAAGCTCTCAATCTGTGACACCTATTTGAAAAATGAAAGAGTTTAATGTTCTTGGGTACATGCTTGAAAATAAAATCCTTTGGATTTTTAAAATTCATCTTTGTTCACCCGGAAATCCTCCTGGAATTCAACTTGTCAAAAATTCCAGTTCAGCAGTCTTAAAACAAAGTTTCAGCAGCACATTTTGTAGCACATGTCTAAATCCATAGTGCCTAAGTTAGTTTGTAGCACCAAAGGAGAATCAAGTATCCAAACCCTTCCTAACCTCCAAACAAGATAAAAAATCTCATGGAGTACCTGGTGGCTATGAGGTTGATGCTGGTAATTTCATACTTGCACCAGGATGCTTGCAACCTATCCAACCTACAACCTTCTTCCTTAACTAGTTCACAGTGCTAGTTCGCAGGGCCAACTCAACCATAGCTTGCATACTCCGAGGAGGATTTTAGTTGATGGAATGACATAATCCTTATAGAACATGATCAATATTATGTGTTAACATATGGCTCCACAGGGGATGGAGACCTCCCTGTGAGGCTCCAAGAACATGCAATTCTAGTGCCTTATCCATGGGTTGATCCCAACCTTTAACCTGTGAAAATTGCTCTAACATGTGACCTTCAACTGAAACCAAATGAAAACTGAAAAATAACCACTGAAAGATATTTTTAGGGTGTTGATCTTATTTCACACAACCTACCTACCCTAATATAGCCCCTGAGTTGTTTGATCAAGTGAAATGAAAAAGCCAATGGATCCATGCAAGCATCGCATCCACTAGTTGGATCCTTTGCATGTGTTTCTTCAAAGGAAACAAGGAATGCCTAATTAAAGGCAATGCATCTAAGAGTTTGAAATTAGTTTCATCACTGACCAAATCTAAAAACTTAAGCTCACTCATTGACTGCAAACATGCTGCAACAGGATCTTGCATCTCGTGAAGAAAAACCTCTTGTTGATCAACACATATAAAACAATTATATTCAGTTTCATATGTTGTTTTTTGTTTCAATCCTTTATACTCACCATTAGTCTGGAAAGAGTTTGAAAATGACCCCTGATGTCCTTCAAAAGAAATGTTATTTTGATTTTCAAAGGAAGAAAGGAAAATTGTTTGCTGACCAACTTGTTCTTGAAATAAAGTTTTAGGAAATGACTGGTTTGAATAGAAAATTGCCTAACTATTCTCATATCCATGATCACTTAAAATATTTATATCTTCATCATCTCCACTTTCAAATTCACAACTTCTTGATGGTTTCAAACTTGAATTGGTAAAACCTTCTGCATAACAAACTATGGGATCAATAACATCTTCAGAAGGATGTTGGTTTATAAGATGGTGAACTCTCTCTTTTAGAAATTGGAATGAATAAAAGCATAGGGGTAGAGCATTTCCTTCAGCAAACTCGCTACCTTTTTGTTGTCTATCATCATGGCTGAAATGTGTGGGTTGTAAACCTTCATAATACTACTGAAAAAAATCATCTCCTGGAGATGAACCTACAAATGGTTGCTCTAGAAGAAAAATGTCATAATCATCATAATACTCGTCATAAGAAGGTAAATTGGAAACCTCTTGAATATCCATAGCAAGAGGATTTGGATGAACAGCTAGTGAGGCAGCCACTTGATCATAATATGTTGTAATATTATCCTCATGATGAAATAAACACAGTTCAAAATCATCATCTTCTTGTTGTCCATGCCTATTCTCACACTTTCTAAGACTCAACACTTCATCCTCCAACTTATCGGAAATCTTTCCACAAGCTTTGAGATTGTCCTCCACCTATTGGGCATCATAGAACATATGTTGCAAAGACACAGAATTCCTCTCCAAGAGATAAAAAGAGAAATCTGAATGGAAGGCCATAGCATAATATAACTTGGAAGTACCTTCAGTTGGTTGGATCTCTTCAGGTATTTTGTAATAATGAATAGCAAATCTCTTACTGAAATTTGAGATAGTTTCATTATTCATTCTTCTCATGGCATAAAATTATGAAAGGAATAGTTCCCATGACTTTTTTTTCCCCAAAATTTAAAAAAAACATGACTTAGTTCCTTCCATGAGTTGATTGACTCAGTCAACAAATGCCTAAACCATTTCTTGGCATCCCCTTGTAAATACTGGGAAAAGGATCTCATACAAGCAACATCATGCTCAACTTCAAAGAGGTCAATGACATGCTCAAAAGCATGAATATTTGTTATCAGCTGTAAAGTTCTCAATTTATCCATCAAAAACAAGAAGGTATTTGTAATGCTTTGGAGGAAAATCATGAAGAATGGAAGGCAATTTTAAAGGTTTGTATCTCTGCTAAATCTTGGAAGATACAAGAATAGGTACAAAAGACAATATATCAACTTTGATTTCATAAAACTTACAAGGCTAATCAAGGTTATCATATGACTCAGATAAAGGGTCTTGATCATAATCAGTTATATGAGGAGAAGGTATATTTACAGTTTGTAGTGAAGGATATACAAGAGTAGGTTCATGGTCTTCATTTGAATGCAGTAAATGAAGAAAAAATTATTTGGAAAAATTAGGAAAGGACAAGAAGATATTGATAAAACAGAATAACACTTCTTGAAGAAAACTCAAGCCTGAGTACCTGATTATTCCATATTGTACTTCCATATATCTGTCATGTGATATCTTCCTCCAGTGGAGTCTACAAATATGATTGAAGCATGAGTGGAGTCTCTAGGTGAAAGGTATACAGCCTTCTTGTATCTGACTGATGTTCACCTTCAGCAATCAGCTCTAGTCTTTGTCATTTCTCCTAGGAAAGATGAAACCTTCATTGCACTCCTCCCCGACAATGGCGCCAAGATGTTATCACTCAATATTTTCCTTGGGATGTATCAAGGAAAACCTGAGGTAACCATTTCAACCACTTTGGACTATATTTCTGACCTATACAATTAGAGAGGGCTCTCTCAAGGGCCAAAAGGCTCTAAGACTCAAAAGATATTCAACAATAACATTCAGAAGGTCAGATTTCTGATAAGAACGGGTTTATTTTTATAAAATTTGGTAGTACAAGCAAAGAAAAGGTATCATTAGGCAATGGAATCAAAACCTGAAATTTCAATGCCTTAATAGTCAATGGCTAGTTGGTTTCTTTCTAAAGGTTTGAGGCAAAGTAAGCACTATGTTCAACAATTGAGAGTTTATGAAATGAGAGTTTGAAAAGAGGGGGAATTCCACCACAGTAAGAGCATCTACCCATGGATTAATTCTTATTGCAACTTCATAAGAACATACATAGAGGGAAACTACTAAAACAGAGCACTAAGCAAGAATGACTTCTGCACCAATGATTTACAAACAACACAATAAGCATTTGTTGTATGAATGGAGCATTAAACTAGAATGAATTCCAAACATTTCCTCACAGTAAAATATTAGAAATATATTAACAATAAATGGTAATGAAGATAACATAGGAAATTTACAAGTCAAACATAACACTATGATTAATCTCAAACTCTTGAAGGAGATAACTTCTACATTGAACTGTAAAATGAAATTCAAAGTCTTAACACCTAGGAACAATAAAAATGGCTCCTCCAGCCAAGATTCCAACACCTTTACCTTATTGTACAGTGAATATATATCCCTATAGGTCCTTTCCAACACACCCATTCGAACTCCAACTGCTTTCCCAAAATAGAAACAACTACAAACAAAAAATGACACGTTTTAACTAATTTCCTGCTTTTCAGGAGGCGAAATTATGAAAAATAGGCTTCAAAATGCCACTTGTAATTCTCAAACCCTAACAGTTGTGTAAAATCTGAGAGATTGTTTTGTATATAAGCTCATTATGAAGAGAAATATCTCTCAATTTTGTTAAATTCATCTCTAGCTAGCTGCAATAGGTGTCACAAAAACATGTCTCAAACAGGAAATCATGAAAACTGAAAAAAATGGGCTCAAAGATCCCTTCAAATCTCCCAATCCATGACACCTGTTTGAAAAATGAAAGAGGTTAATGTTCTTGGGTACATTATTGACAATAATCTCCTGTGGATTTTTAAAATTCATCTTGGTTCACCTGTAAATCCTCCTGGAAGTCAACTGGTCAAAAATGTCAATTCAACAGTCTTAAAACAGAGTTTCAGCAGCACATTTTGTAGCACATGTCTAAATACGTAGTGCCTAAGACAATTCGTAGGCCAAAGGAGAATAAAGTATCCAAACCCTTCCTAACCTCCAAACAAGATAAAAAAATCTCATGGAGTACCTGATGGCTATGAGGTTGATGCTGGTAATTTCATACTTGCACCAGAATGCTTGCAACCTATCCAACCTACAACCTTCTTCCTTAACTATTTCACAGCGCCATTTTGCAGCGCCAACTCAACCAACTTGCATACTCTGAGGAGGATTTTAGTTGATGGAATGATATAATCCTTGGAGAACATGATCAATCTTATGCGTTAACACAAGGAATATTTTGAGGCTGGAAGGGAGGTCTCTTTGGTCGAGGTTGAACTATCCCTTTCCCAATCCAATTGAAGAACCCAACTTGAAACATCTGGTTCAACTCATGGGGGTCAACATCAAACTGAATTGAGAATCGAGGCCTTTGAGGCCCTTTGTTCCAGTTACCTCTTCCTCTATTATTTTTTCCATGGCTTCCCCTGATGAAGAAACTCATTCTGTATGCAACAATTGATTAGTAACTAGCCCTTAATAGACCATACATGATATTATGTTTACATGAAATACATTTTGGCTCAGAAATTGACGTGAGATCCATGCAAATCAGTCCATAATAAATTATTTAATAATTTCCAAGTGAGTAGGGGGTGGATAGGGTTCATGGGACATCTGGAGGGATTGTAATGAGTGAAAACGTGGTAGCATGACAGGGAATAAGAACCCAAGTACTGCTCAACAATTCATTAAATAAGTTAACTGTGCAATCAATACTAAAAATATCAACTGCCACCTATTTCTATACCATATCTTTGTCACTGTTATATAGAGATTTTAATTTATTTTATAGAACAGGGCGTGTAAAAATGAAATTGGGATTATGATGGGGGTATAATGAGAGAAAAGGTGATAGTATGAGAGGGAAAAATATGGATATTTTTCATAAAAATAAATCAAATCAAACAACAACCATGACTCTGCTCAGACTTCATAATCCAATAAGCATTCACTTTTAAAACCAAAACCATTTAAATATCCCTTCTACAGACATGATGCTTGTTGACTTCAAATAAAAGACAATTCATATGCCCAAAATACTTCAATTATAGCAGCCTTCGCATCTATAAATATTATACAATAGTCATTTTTATGAATGAAATATCGTCCACACATGGTTACAAGAATCCATCATCTCCAAATAGCTATCAGTTCACCCATGGACCAAAATTACCAAAACATGCATCTCCAAAAGGTCCAAAACCATACAACTGCTTATAAAATCAGAATGTGCTATGATTATACAGGGTGCATACACACATGCACCATCAAGAAATGCAGGAAAAGTGCACATGTGCATGATGCACGAATGTGGATGCTAAAAGCCGTGTACATCTAAATACGGCACATTTATGATGTTGGTCGGCCTCCCACCCACTTCTGGTTCGGCTTCCAAGTCGATTTGACATCCAAATCTCGGTTGAATCTGGCTGGGTGGCTGGTCAAAGACCTAAGGGTACCCTAAAGGGCCCCTTGTTCACACTCAAAGCTGGTTGAATAATGCCTCAAAGTTATGCTATAAAAAGAGGCCATGGGTGCACTACATTTTCAAGGAATTCATTTGTAAGGTTATGTTGTTGCTATTCTCTTGGGGAATCCTCTTTTCTCATCAAGAGCAGACTAGCACCATTCCATTGGAGCTATTCACATCACCCTTTGAGTGAATTAGCTTGGGATTCTTTCACCATTTCTTTCAAGTTTTCAAGTTGTAAGAAGAGCTCAATCTTGGGGGTCTAAGAGCCCTCCCTTGGAGGAAGAAGGGACCCAAAGTTCCCCTTTCTCTTTGGTGCTTTCTTTTCACTAATACAATCCTTTCCATTGGTGACATGAGCCTTGTTTTTTTTTAGATCTTATGTCCTTATGCACTTTAGTTTAATTGTTTTTATCATTCCTAGTTTAATTCTTAGCTTAGTCTTATGCTTTATTCTTCTAACCCTTTCCTTTACTGTTGTCTTTCGTAGATAACCCAACTAAGCTTGTAAGAACCTTTGTTTTTCTCATTTAGGTGGCAAAAGAGACACAACAGATTGGCGAATCCGTTGGGGAAAGGTATCAATTTCCTACCCCATTTGGGTTATTTTAGTTCTTCTTTTTGTTTAGTTAACCTGCAGGTACCATAACCAGCCCAAGCCGACCTACAGGAAGCCAAATTCAAAGATGACTTGAGAGATTTTCATTCATAATTTTTCTTCACAGTCCTGTGTCATACGTGCATGGGTTTTTTAACCCACAGACGTGTCTATAGCGCATGTGCGCCAAACCCACTGTTCAGCATAGCGCTCTCTGCGCACCTACGCTCATAAGTGTCTTTATGTTCATGCATTGGTGCTCAGAGCGCCTCTATCTACTCTGAGACCTGCACACCTGTGAAAAAAAAATACACATTGTAATCTTTTTTATGATTTGTGGAAGGCCCCTAGACTCCTTAAAATTGATTTCATGCACATTGTAATTTGCACCACACTCAGTTCCCTCTTCATATAAAGGGATTAGTCAAAAAACATAGGCACTTAGGGTTTAAAATCATAACTTTCCCTCCTTTTTGTCGTTTTTCCACATGGATGGCTTGCTTTGACTAGAGTTAAGTTAGAATCATTCTACATCACATATAAAACTTGCATTGGGACAAGAAATTGGATATCAATCATTGAGTATTCTCTTCTCTCGCACTTCAAAGCGATCTTGAGAATCAGAAAGAGGTTGAGGGACGATTTCATCTCCTTTTAAAAGACAAAATATTTAGGAGAGGACAACAGCCCCCTCAGGACTCCTCTTAGTTTATTTTTCAAACACATCTTAAGATTGTAAGGGCCCATACATGCCCACATGCTACAAATATAAGATAGTGTTGAAATTTGATTTCTTAGATTAACTCACTAGAGAAGTTTAAAGGTTTTTGTAACAGGCCCATACATGCCCACATATTCACAACCTAGGATAGTTTCAAAGCTTTCTTAGATCAAATCACATTTAGGGAGATAAAGGAATAGTAAAGTACCCACATGTCCACATGCTAGTTTCCTAGGGATTTTAAAATTTCGCAAGGTTGTACCAGCGACATTTAGTTAATTATGTAATCAAAGACTTGTAAGGAACAAGTGAAGTCCAAATGCAACAAGGTGACACCTAATTCATTAAAAACGTGGCACACTATCACTTATTCACACACAAAAGTCACTTCTCACTCACATAGTTTTCATCTCGAAACATGGAGGTTGAAGTAAGTTTCCTCCAAAATGATTCCGAAACACCCCACCCTTTTCTTGACAAAACTATCCACTCCCACTTAATTTCAACAAGATTGTCTCACACCCCCAATCTCTCAAAAAACCACATCTAAAATTTCTCTAAAAAAATCACTAATTTTTCCTCCACAGGAGGTGCCAAAAGAAATCTTTTAGTCTAGGTAGAATTTCGGGGATAGGCATCCAAAAAAATCCCCGTTATCTGGTTCTCACATTTTTCAAAAAAATATAAGTTGTCAAATAGGGAACTATAAATCCTCCAAGTCAAGTGTTCCTAACACCATGAGGCAGGGAGATACCCGTGAAGGGTTGAAGGCCGAGGTCCAGTTGTTCTGTGTGTCCCCCCTTGAGGCACCCACCTCTTGGACGGGATCTAGCCCGTGACCCATTTCTTAGGCCAAAAATCTAAATGTCGCGCTTTGACCGAGGTACCTAGTGACCAAATTTTAGGACATCTACCCAGGTGGCAATTGTGGGTTGAAATTGCACCTTGATCAGATTTTGTGTGGCTATTGGAAAATATCTCCAGTTCTTTTGGGATATGCCCCCTCTACCCCTCATTATAATTGATCGCTTCATCCTTCACTATTTTCTCTGCTGGTGGCTTCAGACCCCACTATCAAGTGCTATTGGAAGGTCCAATGTTGTTTGAGAGGAAGGACGTTACGTATTTTTAGGAAACGAGCATTTATGTTTTATTTTTTCTCCCATGCGGATAAAATCCACCTATCCACATATATGATTCTTTATCTAAATTTTTTTATGTATGATGCTCTTCTGATTACATCTAATTGAGATATATTGTGAAGGTACAAAATTTTCAAAAAGAGCTCTTGTTTATTTTACTCTCACCGCCATTCACACACATTCACTTAGCTAGTCGGACATCATAGGGGACCCACAGAACCCTCATTGTTCCAGACGCTTTCTAAATCTCCCTCCTATTCTAGGAGGAGTTCCTAGTCTTGCCAACTCATCAGCCCCACCTTCTCACACACATGTGAGTGCCATTGTCTTAGGATCAGCTTTGCTTAGATCCACCTTACTTGGGTCCACTTTACTAGGAAAACCATCCACTCACTCTCCCTTACATGGAGGCATAAGACCAACTTCTTCTCAAGGGGGGACTACAAACCCACCTATCCCCCTTCAAAGGTCAGGTACTCAAAACGCTCGCACCATGGCTGGAACTAACCCTCCACCAACACTCTAGATGCCATATTTGGCTTCCCTCAACATACCAGATATAAGAAAACTCACCAATAATCCTATATTGCATGACCCCACATGGCCTGCAATGCCTACCAAACTACCTTCAGACATCCCCAAGTTTGAAGGAAAGACAGGAGATGACCCTGCCAACCATGTCATGAATTTCCAGTTATGGTGCTCTTCCAACAACATTATGGATGATTCCATCTGAATACGATTATTTCAATGCACACTCACTGGCCCATCAGCCAAGTGGTATGTAGATGAAAAATCAAGGTCCCATACAACTTTCAAGTCTTTGGCCAAAGAATTTTTGACCTTCTTTCAATTACCAATCCGTCATGACAATGGTCTTGAACTACTCTCTGATTTTAAACAAACCTCAACCACACATATCGTTGATCACATTCATGAGTGGCATCGACAATGTAGTTTGTGCAAAGAAGAAACCACCAGACAACAATGCCTTGATTGGTTTCTCAGATCACTTGTCTCACTCCTCAGTAAATATGTGGCTTCTACCTTCCCTCAATCAGAAGAAGAAGCCATCAATAAGGCTCAACAGTATGACCTCATCTATTCACAATTAGGATACTTGTACACAGTACTACCTGATCTCCCAAGACCCATGCCATTTGGCCAAGACAAACCTGAGATGTCTCACTCAGTAGATGGATTGATTGGTAACACCACACATCACCATCCACAGCCTCAACAACCAACCATGTATGGCACACCCCAATATCCATCGGCATATGGAGGAATCCCTTATTATCCCCCTGCTCCTTATCAACAGCCATACCCTGCTTCCCTACCTCCACCCATAAGTGGACCCCCGTTGGCACCCCTAATCCGCCCACCTATCCAACCAAGTGTCGGTACTCCCTCTACCTCGGCCTATACCCTAAGCACTAGTGAATGTGCCACGCCTTCCTATGTACCTTATGGATCACCGCCACAACATAATCCGTGAAGTGTCTTTTTACAATAACAGTGGATTATAGAACTCAAAATCGAACCTCTTTTTACTTTGAAATCATAGGCTTTATAGCCGGTACATCGGAATATGAGATTCTATAAAAGAGGATCAAAATGCTAAAATTAGTATGTGATCAAAATAGATTACAAAAGGTAGAATCAGATCCTATCTTAAGGGGGTCAAACCCTTATCACAACTTGTGGTCTTCGACATCTGCAGTCTTGCTGGATGATGAGGAAGCTGCTCGAGATATTTCACTGACACTTGATCTATGAGTCAATTGTCTTCATCCAAAAGTAGAGTCATATTTGAACTTTTCTCCTTTATATTTGCCTCAAAATATGAAAAGATAATCCCCTCATCTATTTTGTAGTTGGGATGCATTTTAAAGTCACCTCAAATGATCTGGTAGCAAATGGATTTGATCTGGGCAAATATATTTTCATTCTGCCCATCTGCACTTTCGGCAGCTAACGGCACATCTTTAAACCGAAATTTGCTGCCGAAATTCTTACCTTGTCTTTGCATGCGATTATTTTTCAGATAACTGAGAAGTGATCACTCTTTCTTGAGAGCCTAACTCATTATCAGTTATATCCATGGGTTAGGATGCTGGTGCAGCTCTTCCAGGAGTGGATGGTCGAGAAGAAATAGGACTTTGCATAGTAGGTGTTGTTTTCCCTTGTAAATCCTTTAACTCTTGGATCAGAGCCTGATAGAGGCGGTCTTTGTAAAAATTGGAAGCATTGACACTTCCATGATCATTATGCGTTACAAAGAAATGTAGTGGAGAATTTCCATAAGATTTTTGTGAATCACTGGAAATGCAATCCCTTGTCTAATTTCATGAAGACGGTCCCTTGTATCAGATGAGAAAAGATAGAAATTGAAGAGTCTGAGAAATTAGGTCCAACCAAAGATTCATATAGGAATGATTCATGTCCATACTACTACCATCGGCAAATATTTTGATTTTCCATCCTGTTATGCAAATGACACGATATCCTGAAACCCTATACTCAGAAGACCCACAAAATACTCAATGATATTTTAACGCTAAGAGAACAGAGGATCCTAAGAGAATTCTTTTGATCATAGAATATTTATTCTAGAAATCTTTGTTGTATGTTTATCTCAGCTCCTGGTGTTATGAGATCACTGCGACCTGAAAGAAACCGAAAATAACAAAGAATCCTCAAACAAATTATGCGCTCTGTTATTTTCCTTGTTTTCACACACATGTGTTTGTTTCCTTGACAATTGTGAGCTCTATGACATTCACCTTCGGAAGCTTCCTAAGCATAAGATTTCAAATATTCCATGACTTTTAGGAGTCATTATGCTACGAATTGCGCTTGGCTTTGGCGACTTATGTGTCGACTACGCTTTCCATGTGGACTTGGGGTTTGGCTTTAGAGATTCCAAGTGTATTCGTATGTAAACTTAGGCATATGCATGGATATGGAATTTGGAAAAGTCTAGTATGATTTAAGTCAGACTTAGGTCAATTGTGCGCACACACCACATTTTGGATCAAATTTACAAAATACAAATGTATATTTTTATTTGTAAATATAAAAAGATCTAGAAACTAAGGTTTAGGTTGTAATAACCAAGCTTTTGGAATGCAAGTCAATATGGCAAAGCCAAAGAAATCTTAGGCAAAAATATTAATAGGAGATTATTCCAAGCTTGATGAAGAATTGAGACACTGATACTGGCCAAAATACCTAAGGGAATGATAAATCAAGTAGCGAGTAATGAGGACATTCTCTAAAAATACCATTACTTTTTTGGTTGCTAACACCCCCCTTGTCTCTTATGATACACTTGCCTTCCACTCACCCTCATGACATATCATTTTCTGTTTCGCTCCCTCTTGTCTTCCCACACCTATCCCTCTCCCTATCACATCATCCCATCATAGGAGACATGTTCTCCCTCGACAAATCACATCCCACCACCGTATCTCCGTGGCCCCCACAAGATCTGCCACATCTGTCCTCTGGCCTCTTCTCGTCTCACTTCCACACATAGTATGCCAAATCAACCCTGCCTAGTCACCATTCATCCGTCGCTTCCCGTCAGATGCCCCAATCTTCACATCTGCCTCTATGTCTTACCATGAATCCGTTTAGTAGATCGAGGTGGCAGCATGAGAAGACCTCCACATCCCAAAGGTGCAGAGTTGACTGGCACCGTTTTCGATCCCAAGGAGGAAGTTATTGAAATGGTTGGTGGTGGGTGGACATCATTTCCACCATAAATAGAAATCCAGGAGAGGACCGTCAGTTTGTCAACTCCTTGCAGGCATGTTCTGGAGCGTGGTGGCGTATGACCGAAGTGTACGATGGTCCAAAGACTGCATGCACAGTCTTCTAGTAAACATGCAGACATAATGCCTTCAATGCAGTAACTCGAAGCTTCTGATGGGTTTTGCTCCAAGTATATGAAGGCATTTTTTCCATTTTGGTATCTATCGTTGGTAGAGCTAAGCTCCATGTTGTATAGTTTTAATGAAGCACCGGTTTTCCGTGGTTATGTATATATATGTAAAATTTCTAGTCTAATGACAGTCAACTTCTTATTCCATCTAGTTTCTGTCTAGTGTTGAAATATTTTATGATTGACTGAGTCACATGAAGCATTGTGACAATGTTATATAAAGGTTTTATTGTAACATTGTCACGATTTCTTTCAATGTTCTTGTGTTTAAATCTTTCCCCTTCGGGTTGTTGGAAGCTTGATGTTCACAACAAACCTTTGTGCTTCCTCACAGTTGCCTTTCTTCTACAAACTACTGAATGAAATTAGATTAACACCTCACCTGTCCATGCATAACCTTAGTCCAAAATTCTGAGTTAAAAAAATATTGTATTGAGTTTACTTCCAGTCGATCACCCTTTTATAGACCAATCATGACATAAAACTGATGGGTGTTAGGCTCTGCTCCTGCTGCAATCTAGGAGTAACTTCTGACGCTAACATTTTATGGCACCGTTTCCAGGGACGAAGTTGAAGATTTTACTCAGAACTGAACGACATTGAGCCTCTGATTCTAAAGGTGCATCAGGCATCAGAGCCCTTGAAGATTGTGACTGTGCACCTGGAAACTCCATTGTGACGAATCCACTATGGTGAACCTACTGTTTCATTTGTACCTTCGAGGGGAAGACACACGCGGTCTCATCCACAATTGCCTCTAGTTACATCTGAAGTATGTCCATAGAAGCTTGTTAGAAAGGGAAAGGCCCTCGGAGAAGGAGCTTCTGCTGCTGAACTAGGTATTTCTTACAGTTCTTATCTTCCTTTGTTATAAACTCCATTATCTTCTTCTCAGTTTCCTAGCAGACCTTTTACTGAATTTTCTTGTTTTCTAAACTTTGGGAGTGTTCCTGCTGAGATTTCTTCTCCTGGTCTGGGACAAGAGGGATAAACTCTTGTCACTCCTATCTCCTCTAATGTTGTAGCCTGGTTTAGACCGAGGAATTCAAAAGATTTTCCTACCCCAGGCTTTACCACCCCTCCGACTATTACTGTTGCTACTGCTGTGATAAAGCATCCCTTTGTCTTACTAAACCCAACATCCTTCTTTTTAAATCCTCCATTGTTTCCCTTTCCTCCTGCAAGCTTAGTTCCAGTCTCCCCTGTTCAAACCCCTTCTCCTCCTAGTTCTCCTCCACCTAATATTCCTATGGCAGGAGAAAATCCCCCCATGAACAGAATGGAGGTTATAATCACTGCTAGGTATGCTCCCCTTGTGTTCCCTCATCTTCTCAATGCCCTTCCAGCAGATGGCTACCTCTATCATCTTCCCAAGTTTATAGGCGAAGGAGATATAATCGTAGAAGAACACCTTGAAGCCTTTTATAGTTTTATAGATCATCATGTCATCATGCATGCAGACGTGTGGATGAGAATTTTTGTTCATAGCCTTGAAGGAGAGGCTAGGAAATGGTTTAGGGCCTTGTTTCCTGGATCTGTTGATGGGATAGAGGCTTTGGATAATTCATTTTTGAGACAATGGGGAGATAAGAAAGACTTCATGTATTACATGACAGAGTTTGGGTTTTTGAAGAGAAAGGAAGGAGAGTTTGTCTCTGACTTCTCCAAAAGGTTCAATAATATGTACCATAAGATTCCTCCTGAGATAAATCCCTCAAAATATTCATCCAAAATTACTTATGGAAATTCCTTGACCCTGATTTATGCCTTTTGTTGAGGGAAAGGTGAGCCACTTCCTTGGCTCACATGCAAGATGTGGCTGTGGAAGTTGAGTCAAATATTTTGATTGTCAATCGACTCAGAAATAAAGCTGATAGAGACATACCCAGAAGGAGAGTTGAAGCCTCCACATCCGGTTCCTCTACCGTTCCCCCTCAAATGGATGAAGTAACTAATATGCTAAAGACACTTTCGACTAGAATGGAAAGGTTGGAGTTAGAAGGGAAGCCCATGTACAGAAGTCCCCAAAATATTGATAACAGAGGTTTCAGAAGGCCTAATAATAATGTGCCACAGGTTATGCCAAGGGAACAAAGGAACAGAGATAGGGATGATCAAAGGATTCAAGCCCCTCTCCAAAATAACCTGGTTAACGATGAGGATAGGGAAGAGGAGGGGCTTGACCCTGAAATTCACTGTATTGAAGACACCTTCCCTTTTCCCCATTTGACTTAGTCTTCATATGAAGAATCCCTCATTAACAGTCAAATCAATGAAATGAGTAAAGGGGAGAAAGCCAAAGACAACAGTCCTAACAGGTATAAACTCAATTCAAAGATGAAAGAAGGGAAGTTTGATATCTCTGATCAGCCTCTTCTAGCAGAAAGTCCTACTAAGCCTGCAACAAACACTGCCAAGGAAAGGAAATCTCAAAATATCTCGCCAATAGCCAAAGCCCCTATCCCATAGGTGACGGAATTTCCTAAGCCTCCCTCCTCCTTTAGTTTCGAGCATGAAATTCAAAAGATCATAATTCCTGTACCCCTCTCGGAACTTGTTAAAAATGAAGATTTCAAAAGGTCCCTCTCCAAACTGCTGCTGTCCGAGCCACCTCAGCTTTCCACGGACTCAACAAATCTCCAAGATGAAAAGACAACAGTCATCCTAGGTCCCATGGTGAAAGACAGAGATGACTCATCCCCTCCCTTCTACACATCCCTAAACATACATGATAAGGTGCTACATAACTGCCTGATGGATTCAAGGGCTTCCCATAACCTCATGCCCAAAATAGTCATGGAAGAATTGAGACTGGAAGTAACAAAGGCCTATCATGATTTGTACTCTTTTGATTCAAGGAGGGTGCAATGTCTTGGAGTCATCAATGACCTGGTGGTGTCCTTATTTTAGCTACCAATGAAGAGTGTGGTCATGGATGTTCTAGTAGCTGATGTTCCTCCCAAGATTTCATACTACTGTCAAGATCCTGGATTAAAAATCTTGGAGGAACATTACACATGGACCTTACATATGCCACCAATCCAGTCTTTGGAGGGGAACACAGAAGACTCTACAGAGAAGCTCAGTTGGCCTACATTGTTAGTGATGAAGCAGATCCCACTAATTACCCTATATTTTCACTTGACAATGATTTGGGGTCTATTTTTTTTCATCTCATTGATTCTCATGAAGTCCCTCTTGAAATCAGAAAGCAACCCTTGTTTGATCAGGAAATACCTCCTCCAACTACCTCTGTGTGGAAGATGTTCTTCGATGGAGCCTCTTCTAGTGAAGGTGTTGGTGCAGGAGTGGTCTTTGTATCGCCTTGTCAGGAAACCATATCTGATCTAGATGGATATCGGTTGCCACCCACCTTTTTCAACTGGCTTAAAACAATTTTCTGACAATTTTGGTAATTTACTATTTTTAGCAATTTTAACTTCCGAGGCCATTTTGAGGGCCTAAATGAAGTTTTTTCGGGATAGATCTCCTCAATGAAATCCAAAGGCATTATTGAGCCCCCAAAATTAATCTCCTCAATGATACCTTTCCAATGGGATATCACATGCCTAAAATGGAGATCGTATGCAAAAGTTACGACCCCGGGAAGTTGATATACTAACTTACCCAAACAGGGCCCACATGACTTTTGGTGCTTCATCTCCTAGGGTTAGGTTTTTGGATGTCTAGGGTTTTTGGAATTCTTGATTATTGTAAAAATGCCATGAGAGCCTCATTGTAACCCTCTTCTTGCGAATGTGCACTGTCATCACATCTCTTCTCAGAGATAAGTCACCACCATTCCAACAAGCTTGTTTCTGCTGCATTTTACACTTTCAGCGTATTTCATTATTGAATAGAAAACCAGTTTTATTGTATCTTTGTTATTTCATGTTAAGAACCTGTTTATAATATGTATTCATTTTGTTCTACTCATAAAATATGGATCAGTGGTATCAAATCAATCTACTCCTTGTCGTCGTAATGCATGTCCCCAATGAGGTCGGAGTACAAAGAGTTGGGTCTCGAGCTTGTTTCTCTTGACGAAAGAAGCTCTCGCATGCCCAAGAGACCTCCCATGCTAGGAGAAAATAAATATGATGGGACATGAGATCCTTTAAAACTGTTGATTTAGGAATCCCTCACACAACAAAGGAAGGAGATGATGGATAGTTTCGTGCAAATCCTTCGGTGGCTACCAACAGGCAACGCATCTTCTTCGAACGGAGGCGCCCCCCCCTTCAAGGTACAAATAAACTTTGTTATTCCTATATTTGAAGGTCGGATAGATGCATATGTTGTAGACAAGTGGTTGAATCTACTAGAAGGGTATTTTTCTATCCATAACTTTTTGAATAAAGAAAAGATTACTTTTGCGCTCCTCAAAGTCATTCCCCATGTCAAAGATTGGTGGGAAACTTTCTGTGAGAAAAATGAAATAGAGGAAACCTAATTATTTTTAGTCACGACCACCTGGGAATCCTTCATGGATTCTATTAAGGAACAATACTACCCTATCATAAGTTATGATGACCTGTATACCAAATGGACCACACTACGGCAAAAAAGAGACAAGCAGTGCCAGATTTCACAAATATCTTCCATACCTTGCACACCAAGTTGGGTATCAAAGATTCAGAGTGACATATGGTGCTCAAGTATCGCAGTGCTCTACATAGATACATCCAAACTAAAATGGAATTTATGGACATCTCATCCTTGGGCACAGCCTACCGATATGCCGTCAAAATCAAGCAGAAGCTCAAACAAAAGACGCAACAATTTGGGCCTGGGAACCCCTCACAACAAAACCTAGGAAAGGGTGGCCCCAACCCACCGAATAAAGGGTAGAGAAAAGATGGGTAGTATCAGGACAACCAGTCCAGGCTGCAAGAAAAGAAGGACACTAGAAATACAAAGAAAGATACCGGGAAGTGGTGCCACTTCCATAAGAGCCCTTGGCATAACATTGTCGACTATCGCTCAAAGCAGTCGCTGGTGGCCAAAGTGAAAGCCTCTGAATCAAATGCAGATTATGGCTCTGAGCCAGAACCAGAAAGGGGAAGATGAATCATTGACGTAGAACCCAGTGCCACCGTTGCTACCACCAAGCTCCAGCATGGTGAACCACATGAGCCAGAAGAAGGAGGGTGCCTCTTCCATTCACAGATGTGGGTAAAAGGCACCTCGCTGCAATTCATCGTTGATAGCGGTAGCCAGAAGAACCTCATCTCAGCAGAGGTCGTCAAGCAGTTGGCCCTGCCAACAATGTCGCACCCACAACCGTACACCATTGGATGGCTCCGCCAAGGATGCGATCTCTGAGTCAGCCAACAGTGCTGACTGTCATACAACATCAAGACCTTAAAAGATGAGTTATTGTGTGATGTTTCTCCTCTCAAAGTTTGTGATGTTCTTTCGGGCCAACCTTATTTATGGAAACGTCATGTTGTATATGAGTCTAGGCCTTGTAGTGTTATTATTACTTTGAACATGAAATTGTATAGGATACCCGAGGCAATCCCACCTAGTGTTATTTCCTTGATATCTGCTAAGCAATGCAGGAAGGTCATCTCTCAGATAGGGAAGATTGTCTTCTTCGTGATTCACTCTCAAAATAAGAGAAAGATCACAGCTGCATCTAGGGTCTCTGCGGTCGACCTCTCCACATAGCAGAAGCAAGTAGATAAGGTTGTGGAAGTATACTCAGATATCTTCTCCTCACCTACAGGGGTACCTCTACACTGCCAGGTTAGGCACCCTATCGATCTGACCCTCGACGCACTGCTACCCAATAGGCCAGTCTATCATTTTTCTTTGTTAGAGAATGAGGAGATCAAGTGACAGATCCAAGAACTAATCCACAAGGGGTACATCTGTCCTAGCTCATCACCTTGCAGGAGCCCAATCATGATGGTATAGAAGAAAAATGGAACTTGGCGACTTTGTATTGATTACCGGGCTCTGAATAAAATCACAGTCAGAAACCGGTACCCAATTCCCCGAATCGATGACCTCCTTGATCAACTCACGAGGGCCAAATACTTCAGTAAGATTGATCTGAATTCTGGCTACCACCAGGTCCCGATAGAACAGACAGATGTATGGAAGACCACCTTCAAGTCAAAGGAAGGCCTTTTTAAATGGTTGGTCATGCCCTTTGGTTTGACAAATGCTCTAGCCAATTTCATGAGGATGATGGACGATATCCTGCGTCCAAAATCCAGATCAATATCCCTGTCATACAAGCTAGAGTTTGAAACCAGCAATAATGTGGCAGAATATGAAGCTCTTGTTTTAGGTTTAAGGGCTGCAAAAGAGATGGGAATTAAAGAGGTAGAAGTGTTCGGAGATGCTGAGTTGATAGTCCAGCAGGTCATAAATGCTTATCGGGCTAAACATCCTCTACTTAGAAATTACAAAAATGAGGTGTGGGACCTAATTGATAATTTCTTCTCCGCTTTCAACATTTCTTTTATTCCAAGGGAAGAAAATACTTTGGCTGATTCCCTAGCTATCTTAGCTAGCCAGTTTAGGATACCTCTGCCACCTAGGATCAAATATGATGTTGAGATAAGATATAGGCCATCTGTGTCAGACAATATCAGGCATTGGAAGGTGTTCGATGATGATCTTGAAATTAGAAAATTCCTTGAGTTTGTTGATGAGTTCTTTACATTTCACATTGATCAGGATCCTGATCCTGAAGTAATCCTCACCCTAAGGTATTTTTAAATAAAATTGCTAATCACCATATAGTTCAGTTGCCTAGCAATCACATTCCAAAGGGTCTAGTCCCTCTAGAAAGATTGTTTGTTGGGAATGATGTGGCAGTGAAGGGTGAGGTTTCAAATGGGGATGATGATGTAACTGAATGAAATATTGGCACAGAGGAGGATCCTAAGTTCATCAAGTTGTCAAGTAGCATGTCAAGGGAGCTAAGAGTTGAGTATGTTGAGCTACTAAAAGAATTTTTTGATGTGTTCGCCTAGACCTATGAAGACCTCAAGACATATGATGCAACTGTCGTTGAGCATAAGAACCCACTAAAATAAGAGGCTAAGCCATTCAGGTAGAAGCTAAGACAAATTAATCCTATGTTTCTACCTGTCATGGAGAAAGAATTAAAGAAGTTGTTGGATGCTCAAATCATAGTCCCTTTGAGATATTCTGAGTGGCTGGCTAATATGGTGCCAGTAAGAAAGAAGAGTGGAGAAATCAGACTTTGTGTTGATTTTAGGAACCTAAACATAAGCTCCAGAAAGGAAAATTACCCCTTACTTAAGATGGAACACATATTGCAGAGGGTAACTGGTGCATCCATGATATCCATGATTGATGGTTTTTCTGGCTATAATCAGATATCAGTCTTGCCCGAGGATAGAGAAAAAACATTCTTCACCACTCCTTGGGGCACATTCATGTATGCCAAAATGCCTTTTGGATTAATGAATGCAGGAGAAACATTTCAACGAGCCATGGACATAGCCTTCATTGGGGAGAAAGATCAGTTCGTGGTTATCTATCTGGATGACATCACTATCTTATCCAGATCTGATAAAGAGCATGGTTGTCACTTAAGGAAGGTTTTCTTGAAATGCAGAAGGTTTGGCCTTTCCTTAAACCCCAATAAATATTTGTTTGCTATGGAGGAGGGGAAGTTGTTAGGCCATATAGTATTAGCAGGGGGAGTGAGAATTCATTCCAGTAGGGTGGAGGAAATTCAAACCCTGTCACTTCCCAGATCCAAGAAAGAGGTCCAGTCTTTCCTAGGCAAAATTAATTTTCTGAGGAGGTTTGTTTCAAACTTTGTCGAATTAGTAAATCATATCACTGCCATGCTCAGGAAGGAAAATGAAATAAAATGGACTGATGAGCCCAGAGAATATTTTAACCAAATTAAAAAGGAATTGACTAAGGCACCTGTGTTGATCAGCCTTGATTACTCCAAGGACTTTCTGATTTTTTCATTTTCTTCTTTTGATATTGTGGCAATCGTTTTATTGCAGAAACATATTGAAGGGTTGGAGAAACCCATTTCATTTTTCAGCCAGGCATTGAGAGATGGAGAAATCAAGTATGACATCATGGAGAAATAGGCCTATTCCTTGGTGAAATCTCTCAAAGCTTTCAGAGTCTATGTCTTACACTCAAAAGTAATTGCATACATTCCTTCAGCCTCTATGAAGGACATACTTATACAGCCTGACATAGATGGGAGAAGGGGTAAATAGATTGCCAAGATCCTTGAGTTTGACTTGGATATTAAGCCAACCAAGTTGGTTAAAGGGTAGGGCTTAGCCAAGATGTTGGTTGAATCAAATTGCAAATACTTAGGGTTTAAATTCATCGATGGTTGCTCAGGAAATCAATAGGATGAATTTCCTGATGGAAATCCTCAAGACAGTCCTCCACTAGCAGAATGCACCTGGTATAGACATATCATATATTTTCTGCTAGAATTAAAGCCCCCTAACAAAATGGGGAAGAGTAAGTCAAGAGATTTAAAGCTCAAAGTAGTCAAATATTGCCTTATTGACCAAGTCTTGTACTGGAGAGACCCTCTAGGGGTGTTTCTGAGGTGTTTGAACACACAGGAGGCCCAAAAAGTGACATTTGATTTCCATAGCAGCCTCTGTGGGGGACACCATTTTTGGAAGACCACAACCCACAATATTCTCAGGGTTGGTTACTACTGGCCCACATTATTCACTGATGCCTACAGAGAGGTGAAATCCTACATAAAATGCCAAAGGTTCTTAAGAAAGGAGCAGCTCAAATCTCTGCCACTAAAACCTGTAGTAGCTGCAACACCCTTTCAAAAATGGGGGTTGGACTTCATTGGAGAGATTTATCCTTTCTCAAGCGGCCAACATAGATGGATCCTAACTGCAACTGACTATTTTACCAAGTGGATAGAAGCTATCCCCACCAGGATTGCTTCACACAAAGTTATCATCAGTTTCCTGAAGGATATCATAGCAAGGTTTGGATGCCCTAGTAGAATTGTCACTGATAATGCTACATCTTTCAGTTATGCGCCTCTGGTGAGGTTCTATGAGAAGTTTGAGATTTCACTGGTTCATTCCACTCCCTATTATCCACAAGGAAATGGACTAGCAGAGTCTTCCAATAAAATCCCGATTAAGCTCATTAAAAGATTGTTGGAAGATAATAAGAAGGCCTGGGACTCAAAACTCAAATTCTCTCTGTGGGTTGATCGAGTGACAACAAAGAAATCCCTGGGCACCTCCCCTTTTCAACTTGTTTATGGGACATAAGCTATTTTTCCCACTTAGCTGACTCTACCTGTAGCAAAATTATTTCAAGATTATGAAGGAGAGCCAGACCATATGGTCAGAACAATCCATCAAATTGTGGAATTGTAGCAGACCAAGGAGAAGGTAATGAACAAAGCTCACAAACATCATCAGAAGATCAAGTAGGTCTTTGACAAGAGGGTCAAGAAAGAGGATTTTCAACTGGGAGATCCGGTATTAAAATGGGATGCTCCCAAGCAGGACAAGGGAAAACATGACAAGTTTGAAGCCCTCTGGATTGGGCACTTCAAGGTCGTTGAAGTGTTTTCAAATAATACCTATAGGTTGCAGGATTTGGAGGGTGAGGAAGTTTTCAAGGGCCTTGTGAATGGGCATTTCCTGAAGAAATGTTTCTTTTGAGCCACACATGGCTCCTCTATGTTTGTAAATATTGTTTTTTAGTTTATCTTTCATTTTTAATAATGACTCCATATTCCAATAGAAAGTCACTGAATCTGCAAAATAGTTCTTGGCATCTCACAGGGAGCAAGCCATCCCCCATGGAGCCTAATGTTAGCACATAATCTTGTATGCGAGATTTTTTCCAATGAAGTGTCCCCTTCGCGAAAAAGTGGCAAAGAATGGGTCAAAAACGCACTTATCCTAATTCGGGGGGTGCATAAGTGCTCTCGATTATGAAGCACGCAGATCTGGGTGGTCAGAATAGGTGCGCCCAGATCATCAGTCCCGATTCAAATCCGAACCCCCCCCATCGTTCTACCTTTAATGGGTGGGGGGGGTCCGATATGAGAGTTTTCTAGTGCACGGATCTGGAGGGTCAGGCGAGCTGTCCCTAGATCTACGGTTGAGGTCCCATTTTGGAAACACACCCCCCCCGACGACCATTCTACCTTTAATGGTTGGGGGGGGGGGTCCGATATGGTCGGTTTTCCAGTGTGGGCCCCTTCGCTATTGTGGCACCTCCTCCTTGTGTCGCCCACCTTCCTCTTTCCACATGTTTTCCACTAGGCCTCTTGTCCTCCAGTCACATCACTCATTTCCCCCCTTGTCTCGTTATGACACACTTGCCTTCCACTCACCCTCGTGGCATATCATTTTTGATTTCACTCCCTCTTGTCTTCCCACACCTGTCCCTCTCCCTATCACGTCGTCCCGTCATAGGGACGTGTTCTCCCTTGACAAATCACATCCCACCACCGTATCTCTATGGCCCCGACAAGATCTACCACATTCGTCCTCTGGCCTCTTCTCGTCTCACTTCCACACCTAGTATGCTAAATCACCCCTGCCTAGTCACTGCTCATCCATCACTTCCCGTCAAATTCCCCACTCTTCACATATACCTCCATGTCTTACCATGAATCCGTTTAGCAGATCGAGGTGGCAGCATGAGAAGACCTCCACGTCCCAAAGGTTCAAAGTTGACTGGGGCCATTTCCGATCCCAAGGAGGCAGTTATTGAAATGGTTGGTGGTGGGTGGGCATCGTTTCCACCATAAATAGAAATCCCGGGAGAGGACTATCAATTTTTCAACTCCTTGCAAGCTCATTCTGGAGCACAGTGGTGTCTGACTAAAGTGCACGATGGTCCAGAGACTGCATGCACAGTCTTCCAGTAAACATGCAGACATAATGCCTTCAATGAAGTAACTCGAAGCTTCTGGTGAGTTTTGCTCCAAGTATATGAAGGCATTTTTTCCATTTTGGTATCTATTGTTGGTAGAGCTAAGCTCCATGTTGTATAGTTTTAATGAAGCACTGGTTTTCCCTGGTTATGTATATATATGTGAAATTTCTAGTCTAATGACAGTCAACTTCTTATTTCATCTGGTTTCCATCTAGTGTTGAAAGAGTTTATGATTGACTGAGTCACATGAAGCATTGTGACATTGTTATATAAAGGTTTTATTGTAACGCTGTCATGATTTCTTTCAATGTTCTTGTGTTTTAATCTTTCCCCTATGGGTTGTTGGAAGCTTGATGCTCACAATAGACCTTTGCACTTCCTCACAGTTGCCTTTCTTCTGCTCACCTTTACTACAAACTACTAACTAAATTTAGATTAATACCTCACCTGTCCATGCATAACCTTATTCTAGAATTATGAGTTAAAACGATATTGTATTGAGTTTACTTCCAATCAATCACCCTTTTATAAACCAATCGTGACCTGAAACTAATGGGCGTAAAACTCTTCTCCTGTTGTAATCCAGGAGTGACTTCTGACGCTAATAGATCCAGGCCTCCAAAGGCTCACAGCATGCAAGATAATACTGGAGATAAGAGAACCCGGTCAATACACTGCAGAACCTCTCCCACTGGTTGAGTTGTGCACTGCTCTGGCTGCTAATGAACCCTCAAGTTTCGACCCTCCTATTTTTGAGCTCCAAATTCCTCCAAACTTTCTCAGAATGTAGATTGGGCTAATAGAATCCTCCTGGCCAAGTTTCAAGATGAATGGAGAAATTCTGCTCCTCCAACTGAGCAAACCCTCTCTTGTTTGCGCCCTCCTTGTTTGACTGAATCAACAATATCTCGTTCTCCCTTCTAGGATCCTCCAATTTCCACCAAAATATCTAGAATGATAGATCGGGCCAATACGATCCAACTGATGAAATCACAAGACAATTT
>JASDQU010100790.1:442279-454641 GCA_032191745.1 Picea mariana
CAAAAAGACATAAAAATTACATATGCAAACAAAAAAAAAACTACAAAGGTGGAGACTTACCCATCTCCCCTCACTCCTCACCAGGAGGCACGGGTATCTCAGGATCTCTAGAGAAATCTATCCCTGCATATGGGTAGTCCTCAATCACAGGGATCTGTCATGACAACCAAGCAAATAAATCATCGTCGAAGGACTCAACGGTCCTTCCCCCACCCTGTCACGGTAGTAATACTGCCCATCTACACACCGCAGGGAAGGAGGCCTGATGTCTTCGTACTACAACCCAAGGACTAAAACTCGAAACTCTCTCAAAAAAGAACGAACACAAGATGGTCCCGAACCCCAAGTTCCTCTGTGTCTACTGTCGGAAATCTGTCAATTGCCTCTTCATGCACTCGAGCAGTGTGGTACTCTAGTCGAAAATTTGTGCATTCATGCACTGGATGGCACAGTTCATCTGTGCGCAAGACGCCTGATGCAAGGCTACTGAGCTGGTAATCCACCCAATCAGTAACAATATAGTCTGCAGTGCTAAGCTAGTAATCTTACTAATAGGTACCTGGGAGCCCACACGGTCAGTCCCAACCTCACAATGCTCAGCTATCAATTCTGAGATCTTGCTCGGCCCTGCAGGAAACGTCCGGAAGTTGATTGGTTCCTCTCTCTTTGAGAGGCCAATAAGAAAGTAGATATCCTCGGTGGTGGGCACCAGTGATTGCCCCTCTAGCATAAATGCCTCTGGATCAGGGTGCCAGTAGTCAATCAAGGCATTCAGTAGCCTTGGTTGTGCGTGCATAAATGGACATAGAAAGAATTTGAGTAAACCGCATTTCATTAACACGACCACGACATTCGGATCTACTGCAACCAACTCACTAATTGCCTCATGCTCCCTTTCCCTCCAATGGACATACATCCTACCAACACAATAAGGTAAAGGAGGGTCAGTACTTGCTTTTCACTACAAAAGGGGGGTACACATGGGCTGCAGAGGTGACAGTTGCATGTACACATGGGCAGACTTTACTCTGCCCGAATGTACATGCGGCATGTCCAGAGACAACCCACGTGTACCTAGGGCCGACCTTTTTAAGGTCGACACCCACACAAAAAATAAACTAAAAGATGGAAGTAAAGTATTGAATAGTTAGATAAGGGAGTTTGTACTTACTTGGTCCAAGCAAAAGTTCATTTCRTCCACTGTAGCTCCCGGAATCACTATTTTTGGCAAAGGGGGTCTTTTGGCTCCAGAGTCAATTTCCAAATCAGCAATGGTGATAATGAGCTGCCAGCTTCTATTTATAGACTTTTTGGCCTCTTTTTGTCACTTTTTTGGCCTCCCTTATCAGTTTCTTTATACCAAAAACCATTTAGAGTGATTTAGGAGTTATACAGGAGGGATTTGATTGGGTATTGGGACATTTTTTTTTTTGAGTTTTGAGAAAATATTGATGTTCCATAATTTTTATTTTTTTTTTTCAACTTGAGCATATAGGTTAGGTGACCACCTCGACTTTTTCACCTCGTTGTCTTTTTACTCTGCTATAGGATCGATCCCATCAGGTTGTGACACGGAACCGTCATATCTGCTTTAGAAGTGTCACAACTTGGTGGTAGAGCTTACCAGAACATGGATGCCCTAGGTAGGTCCTGGTTGCATTATGGTGTCCACGCCATTCCTAAAAACACTGTAGGCTCGGGAGTCTGTATAGTCTTTCCTGAATATTTGTTTGAGCCTCATTTGCATGATTCTCTGTTGTTCTTTGTCTCACCCTCAGGACTCTCAAAAATAATGGGTCTCCTTTTAAGCCCTTTTCAGACCCTCTAAAAATGAAAATATTGTTGAGCGATCTTGTGACCTTTCACGCTCATTAAAATGAAATTTGAAGTCACGTCTGTTTGGTGGTAGTTTACTCCTTTTTCAATCCAGACGGTCAACTATACGAACAAAGATATACTCTATCGAATTTACATTCTTTAGAAGAGTACTCTCAGGTATAATTTTATTCCTTTTTCGGGCCTGAGGGACTAAACTTACGAAAAAGAAACCCCCACGGAGTCCATAGTTAATCTCTTTTCAGACTCCCTAAAATTGAAAAGATCGTCGAGTGACCTTATTCTTTCACACTCATTAAATTGGTCCAGAAGAATATTTCTGACGGAGTCCATAGTTAAGCTTTTTTCAGACTCCTTAAAAGTGAAAAAATGGTCGAGTGATCTTGTCCTTGTCACACTCGTTAAAATGGTTTTGAATTGATGTCTAATTGGTGCTAGTTTACCCCTTTTTTGAACCGACTAGACTATTTTCAAAAAAGGTACCCCAACGGAGTCTCCTTTTATGCTTTTTCAGACTCTCTAAATATGAAAAACCACCTAGCTTACCTTCTCTGGGCTCGTTAAACTTACACCGAAGGACGTTACCATTGTGTGTTCTATCAACCGCATTTGCATACCTTATCCACCAACCTTGTGACAGTTTGCTTCTGCATCTTAACACCTTTGGTCGTCAGAGTATTTTCCCCAAGTATCATTTTACCAGAACATCAGTCTTATCCTTGTTCCTTGAGCTTGTATATTTGTAGTACTCATTCCTCCATTGTAATGTAATATTCCTTTATTCTTTTTCCAAAATTATCGAAAAGAACAAAAAAATCAAATATACCCCAAAAAGAGGATGGGAGAAGTATTTTTCTTTATTGGCAGCATAATGAGTCACCCTTGGATAAAGCACATCTGTCTGTTTGATCATTAGACTATGGGATGTAGTACGACCTTAGGAAGCTTTTCTCGCTATATAGAGTTGTGTCCTCCACCGTTTGGTTATTCTTCCAAACATATGGAGAGTTTGCGTTGCCTCTTGCTTTGTAGACTTATGATTAACATATATGCTGCCTGAGTCTTATCACTTGTCATGCTATTGTCCAAGGGAAGTTTGTCACTAAGCCTGAGTTGGCCCCTCTACAATATGTCTCTTGTCCACATACCTGACCATCCTGAACGTCCAATCAAGTCCTTGTTCAAAATCACTGAAGCCTTCAGTCCGATCATCAAGATTATCAAGTCCATAACCGACGAGCCGTCGAAGACCTCTGGATAGTGCAGTCGTACACTTATATTACACTCCTACCTGAGTTTTAGAAGATTTTGAAGTTGTTACTCGAGCTCTGAAGTCCAGCCATCAGGCCGAATCAGCTTCTGGAAGATGGATACTCCATATGTATATCTTTCTGATTTTGAGATGTAGCTCCACTGTGTATTATTCACAGCTACTCTTTATAGTTATTTGACATGGATCTACAGTGTATTTGATTGGTAGACATGGTTCTATTTTATCCTGAGCATGGGTATGCCCGCCTCAGTGAGACATTTGTTATTTTGCAGATGACACCTACTGGTTCCTGATCCTTGGGCTCAATCCTTCGGCACGTCAGTAAAGATTGGTAATGTATTTCAACCATCAGATTCTCTTATGACCTCACACATTAGGGGGCATCTATTATAACCCTAAATTGCACCACACATGCTTACCTAGCATCAGGCCAACTCATATCCCTTCTTTGCCAAAACTCTACTGAACAACTCTTTTAAAATCCTCTTGTGTCAAGGCCCACGCGCCCTAACCCATTACTGGACGCATGTGCACACTGGTTGACTCACAACAACCCACATGTACCTAACAAAGAACGAAAAAAAGAAAGTTTCCGACATAACAAAAATCTATGGGTCAGTTAACTGAAACTCCCGGCCATGCATGGCCGAGGGTTCGTCCAAAACCCTAGCTCCTTCTAGCCTATAAAAGAAGGGGTAGGGGTACCATTTGGAGGAGGAAAAAATATAGCGAATAAAATCTTCCCATTTATGTAATCCATTGTCCCAACCCTTTAGCCTTTCCTCATGCCAAAGGAGATTTAACGCAAAGCAGTTGAAGGACAGAAGAATAGGAGCCCAGGATCAGGTTCAAGGAGCGGTGGTCGGTCTTAGCTTTTGTAAGTTGATTCACTTTCGGTAATAAAAAGAATACTTTTCCCATCCCAATGCATGAATTGTCTATGATTTTATTAATTTATGCTTGATTTCTAACCCTTGAGTATAGAAGTAGCATGCATGCATAGTTGTTGTTTGTCTTGAGTGCAGGTCATCTGTGGAAGGAGCAGCGCAAGCAAGTAATCGAAGAGCAACGGAGGATCTACATTGAACGCCGGTAATAAGGTTGGTGGTCCTTTTCCATGCATTTACTGTGAAAAGGGGGTTTAAATCTTGGGTTGTAGGTTAAAAAGTAGTTTCTATTCGGTCAAAATCTTCATGCAAGTCTGACCCTAGTTTGCTAGTCCGTAGGGTGTTTTTCCCAACAACACGCTCCTCATTCTCTGTCACTGTAAGTGAATCTTGTGATATCTTATATTCCAATTTCTCCTCGAACTTAACATGTGTGTATTAAGGTCAAAACAACCCCCCTTTTATTTTTTATTTTACAAGAGAGAGGAAAGTCCCCCTTACTAAAATTTCAATCATATTGCCTAATTCTCTAATGCTTGAGCCTAATTCCATTTCTTTGCCTATCTTGAGGGAGTTGGAGGGTTAATTTTAATTGATGATTATCTTTGATGGATGTTGATTATTCCTTTTGATCTAATGATTTCAAATTCCTTCGTGATTCTTTTTGACCTATGATGTTTTATTGATATTTGTATGATGGAATTGATGTGTTATCTTCATATTTTTTGTTGATTCAAAATTTCTTGATGACCCTATGTGGTTGCAAGGTTTGGTGTTCTATTACATGTCTTGAATGAGTTTATTGTTTATTATTTTTATGATTGACTAATTCAAAGTTTTCATCCTCTTGCTKCCATGTTACGATTAATATATTCAACTTTTATACRTTCGCATGTGGATATTAATATGTTGTTTCAAACTCTAAGTCTGAATTACAAAATAACCAATCCTTCTTCTAAGTTGAAACTTGGCATGTACAATATCAAGAAAACTATCTATAGCCACCAATGATTGATTGTTGAATAAACCTAATACTCTCTTATAAATTGGCTTAAAGGCAAGCAATATACTATTTCCTGTATTGGAAAGTCTTCTTTTGATCATATGGCTAATCTCATTCTTTTGTTTTACAAGAGCATGTTTGCATAGGCACTTCATTCGTGTGACCGATATAGCCTCGAGAGGCCTATTGGGGAATCACTTGATCTTTATCTAGACCCTTGACCTTGATTCTTTTCAGGCTTGTCCTTATTGAGAAGTGAAGTACCTTGGCTTGTAGTTTCCTCAAGGTTTGAAGCCCCCAAGGATGTAGGATCTACCTTTCCCACAATATTGTCCTTGAAACTTTTCATATTGATCTGTACTAAGTCCTTTTTGGTCTTACCTGTCACAAAAACCTAGACCAAAATCCCATTCATACTCTTGATTGCGAGTCTTTGTCATGTCATCGCCTAGTTCCTATTCACTATGTGTTGCATGCATGGTGGTCTGATGTAAGGACCTTTTCCTCAACTTGGTTGTTCTCCTTCTCCTCGTGATATGAGCATGTCTACCTTCTGATATGTGCATATTGAGTGGACTAGATTGTCATGTACGATTGGTAGGATTTTATTCTTTTTTCCACTCGTGGCTACTTGTGACGTTAAATTGTCACACAAAGTATCGTATACTTCCCTTCCATCACTTTTCCTCCGTCACATCTAAATCACATATCCTTCATCACTATATGTCCTTGCACTTCTCCATGACACCCAATTTCTTAAATCCTACCTTATATTCCTTTTTCCTAATTTCAACCCCTAGGTGTATAACCTTGACTAATGAAACCTCGAGGGGCATGGAACCTTGACTTGTGTAAATTGGCCCAATCTTCTAAATTGTAATTTTACTTTATTTTTGTACATATTTTCTGCATATATTTTTATTTTATTTTATTTTTGTTTTTGTTTATTTTTGTTTTTAATTTTATTTATTTTTGTTTTTGTTCTCCCATGGTTTTGTAAAACCACATGGTATTGCCCATGGTTTTTCGCCATGGTTTTCCCTTAGAATTAATTTAATTATTTAGTTTTACTTAAGGGAAAACTAATTCACATCATATATTCCTTTTACATGGGGTTAATTCACTTTTACGTGAATAAACTAATTTGTATTATATAAACAAACCATGTGATTGCCTACTAGTGTGTTTAAACCATTTAAACACTTAACATATACATCTTTTTTCCTCATATATAAACGTAAAACTAAAAAGAAAAACAAGTTCTATTTTCATATATATATATATATATATATATATATATATATATATATATATTCATTTTTTAAATTTTAATTTCATTTTGTTTTATTTTTCTTCCTCACCCTCCTCACCCACCAAAAATCTAACGTACTAGGTACASCCCTATTGACCCTTACATGTACTTTATAACATTTCCCATGAGAAATCACTTTCCTATTTTTTAGGATTTCCATTTTTCTAAGTTTTCCCTCCTCCCCTTGTTACGAGGAAAATCTCTCTATGGCTAGGGTAAAACACAACAGACGAAAATGACTACAGAAATCAACTCTCTTCTCAAGTATGCTATGAAAACAAATATGCTAGCAAGAAAAGATAAAAGGACTACCTCATCGAGACGTTCGATGAAGTCCATCGTTGAGCACTTGACCGAAAGAAATATACCTGCAACTAGTCCTCAACAAACAAGAAAAGAAAGCATATGGTGATATTATATAATGTTATCACATTCAATAGCATAACCCATTAATAAACAAGACAAATACGCCCATGGAATAATAATTCAATATATTTGCAAGATATCAATTGGACGGGAAAAGTGTATTTATATTAATATATGATCAACAGAAGTGAAAATGTTACAAACTTCCATGTCGGCATGATTCGGAACTGAGAAACTAAGTTCCTTCTAGCTGGGCCTCCACCAAAGGCAAGATCATAAGAGAGAAACAATGAGTTTCTCAATCAATAAGGGAAGATCTTGGGGGATGAACACTGTGTTCAGACTTAAAGGATAAAGGGATGTAGACTCAATATGAAGTAAATAGTTCCTCCAGAGTAAATTTTCTCTCAAAATTGAATTCTTTATCCTTTTCCATAGCTCGGAATTGGACCATTTATAACCTCAAAATGGAACTGAAGGGTTGATTCAGAATGTTTCTAGTATATGGAAAGCCAAAGATCATAGATCTCCTTTCGTGACATGGAAACTCGACCTTAATTTTCATTTTTTGGCACAAATCTCGATGTACTAAAATGTCGACTGTTGGGTTCAAGGTTGCCTACCAATGATGAAAGTAGGGACTGGGTGCATGATAGGACTACAATATCATGTGATTATGAGACAAACTAAGGGTATGACCGACATGCAAAGTCAAGAGTTCTAAGGAGTGACCAACATAGGTTGATAGAATTCCTTTGAACAAGAGCATGAGACGTATGGAGGACTTTGAAAGCATAGACCTAATGATGAAACCATAAGATGTGGGAGGAATCAATAAAACTCTCTATAGGACTGGAAGAGTAACCAGTCGGTAGAGAAGACTCTGTAACTAGCTCAGCTTCCTAAGGCCATGCTAATCCCAAAATTATGATGAAAAATGGACTGAATAACTTTATTCTCTGTTCAAAGGCGACATGACTGCTGCAAATACAAGATAATACTCCCTTCCCACTCGTCTTTTTTAATTTTTTTATAGACAAATGAATGCTATTATACAGAGGAGGAAATAGGTGTCGCAAGTAAGAAAAACTAGTTCCAGTAGTGGAACATACCTATGCTCAATGCAAGGAAATGCATCCATGAGATGGACACTCGGGGGAATGTTCCCTCCTAGGTATAGGGTGTCAAATTGCAAAGGATATAAACAAGGCTCTACTTGGTTGAAGATGAAAAAAACTTCTGAGGAAAAATGGTTTATAACCCAAAGAGAGAACCGACTATAGGATCAATACTGCAAGCAAGGGCATGAGATGCAATCACAACTTAATGCCAAAAAATGTCATTTTTTATGACTTATAATCTACTTGGTGTGAAAAAGGGATAAACTTGTGCCAAATAGACGTCTTTTCAAATCCAATTTACGAGTTTGAAAGAGACAAGTTCACTTGGAAATATTTTCTCTTTTTGATAATGAGTCAGAAAAGAGATTAACTAAGACTCATGACCTTTCAAGTCCAATTTAACGAGTCTGAAAGGGAAAAATCACTCGGTAATCTTTTCAATTTTTGAAGATGAGTTGGAAAATATCTTAAATTAAACTCATTTGGGAGTCCTCAGGGTGTAAGGAAACATGTTTATGAATGAGAAATGAGGCTCAACATAAAGTCATGTACTTATTTATGAGGGACTCCTGGTCCTATGGGAAAATCTCTGCATGGGCACCAAATGCAGTAGGGGATCTAACTAGGGCACCCATGTTCGGTGAGTCTCTACCACTTGATAAAAACACAACTTATAGTAGACGAAAGGTTCTGTGTCGCCACAAATGGGCTTGGACCTAAGGCATACAAAGTGATAGTTATAGGATAATGCGAAAATGCATGATGGGATGGGTAGCTATCCTACATGTTGGGTAGTGAAAATAACTGCACGTGGTGATGAACGGTCCACATAACGTTGAAATCTGCAAGAATCTCGGGTTAAAACTTCAAAAACCAACTCAATCCACCTTTGTATTAGTCCATTAGGTGAAAAAATGGCTCAAAACTATAGAAATTCGGTAAAAATAGTTTATAAATAGTAACAAAACCAAAAATTACTATATCATTTTTATTTTTTTACCTGAATAGTTCAAATTGGATCAAAATACCTCCGATATTCAAATGTTGATTGCGGGAGCGTCAGGAAGTGAAATCAACAACTGTCTGAACCAGGTAAATCTACTTCCCTTCCTCTTCAATTTCAATGGATTAAATTTTTAAATTAGGTTCCAAATTTTTAGTGATTGAGGGCGCAAAATGTAAATTTCAATGTACGTTGGCTATCTTCAATCAGGTCGCGTATATGATGAGTTATACACTCTTGTACAAACTATAGGGAACATATATCAAGCCCTATACACAACTGTAATTGAAGTAGACTGCGTACAGGTGCGTAAACAATAATTTTTAATGATTCTAACTCAATTTTTTATTTGTCCTTGGTAGGATGGTTCTTGAATGGAGAGAAAGAGAGCATGAGGAGGTCAATGCTATTGTGGATCAAGATCTGGGGGCCCAAATGGCCTTAAAGATATGTGGCTTATATAAATTTTAGGTGCTTCAAAGGAATGAGAGCCCAGGTGAGGTTGCTCAAGATGCTTGTGGGTTACTGGGTGCCTGAGAGTGAAAGATTCAATATCGATGGGAAACCATTGAGAATTGAAGTAGAGGACATTTACTTTTTGACTGGTCTATCGTACCGGGGAGAGGTTGTAAACCTCAAATCATGGGGAGTAGGGAGAGAAATGAAAATATATGAGTACATCGAAGCCCATTGTGTAGCAGGGACCCCAAAGGTCGAGAGTCAACTCCCTATCTAGGCAATAAATAATATCATCCTGAAGATTATTATCCTTGTACTGACTAGGATCACAGGTTCAACCTTGTTGCATCAAGCATCAAGACTACTCATATTCTATGCAGTGCAGTGTATGAGACCCACAGTATATGAATGTTGCACCTCACTATTGGAAAATATGAAGATCCAGTTGACAAAGTGAAAACAGGGGAGTAAGAGAAATTTTGGGCTTTCCTCTATCCTATGCAGTTTCTTTTTCGAGCAGGCTCTAGGTCTAGTACCTAGAGTCAATATTATTTCGAGAGGACCTCACGATCCAGCCATGGCATGGTGGACCGAGGTAATGAGGCAGTAGGGGGGAGGTAGGGTGCCCACACCCTACAATGAGGATTTCTTCTTTTGGTAGCAGGGACAGGTCATTTCCCTAGATGACTATTCCTATGCAGGGATCGACTTCAGAGGGGATCTGGAAATGCCACTCCCAGCATGGACCACCTATGGTGATATAGTGTTGTTGGGAAATAATACCCTATGGACTAGCAAGCTAGGGATGAACTTGCATGCAGATTTTGACCTTTAAGAAATCACTTTTAACCTATCACCCCAAAACTAAAACCCCTTTTTCACATACAAGCATGGAAAGGACCTACTAACCTTTTTACTGATGTTTGGTGTAGATCCTCCGTTGTGCTTTGTCCGCTTGCTTACGCTGCTCCTTCCAAAGACAATCCTGCAATCAAGACAAAACACTACACATGCATGCTATTCTTCTACTTGAGGGTTAGAGATTAAGCATAACTCAAATAAATCATATACAACTCATGCATTGGGACGGGAAAAGTATTCTTTTATTAATCTCAAGATGAATCAACTTACAATAATAATAGAGACTGGCCATCGCTTCTTGATCCTGATCCTGGGCTCCTCCTCTTCTTTGTCCTCCAACTGCTTTGCTTGAATTCTTCTTAGGCTTGAGGAAAGGCTAAAGGGTTGGGACAAATGGATGCAACAATTGGGCAGAGTTTCTTTGCTATCTTTTTCCTTCTCCAAATAGTACCCCTACCCCTTCTTTTATAGGCTAGAAGGAGATAGGGTTTTGGATGAACTCTCGGCCATGCATGGCTGGGAGTTTCAGTTAACCAACCCATAGATTTTTGTCCCGTCGACAACTTTCCTGTTTTTGTGCTTTGTTAGGTAAATGTGGGCTGTAGTAGGCCAGCCAGCGTTCCAACGCGTGTAGTAGTAGGCCTGCCAGCGTTCCAACGTGTGCAGTAGTGGGTTAGGGAACATGTCACTTTCCCAAGAGGATTTTTGAAGAGGCTTCTCAGCAGATGTTTTGGCAATGAAGGGAAATGAGTTGGCTTGATGCCAGTTAAGCATGTATGGTGCAATTTAGGGTTATAAAAGATGCCCCCTAATGTGTGAGGTCAGAAAAGCATCTGATGGCCGAAATACATTACCAATTCTTTACCAATCTGTACTGATATGCTGAATGAGTGAGCCCAGGAATCAGGAATCAGGAGGTGCCGTCTCTAAAAATATCAAATGTCTCACCAAGGCGGGCATACCCATTCTCGGGATAAAATAGAACCATGGCTACCAATCAAATACATTGTAGATCCATGTCAAATAACTATAAAGAGTAGCCACGAACAATACATAGCGGAGCTACATCTCGAAATCAGAAAGATAGAGTATCCATCTCCCAGAAGCTGATTCAGCCTGATGGCTATACTTTAGAGCTCGAGCAACAACTTCAACATCTTATAAAACTCGGGTAGGAGTGTAATATGAGTGTACAATTGCACTACCCAGAGTTCTTCGATGGCTCGTCAGTTATGGACTTGATAATCTTGATGATCGGACTGAAGGCTTCAGTGATTTTGAACAAAGACTTGATTGGATGTTCAGGATGGCCGGGTATGCAGACAAGAGACATATTGCAGAGGGGCTGACTCAAGCTTAGTGACAAACTTCCCTTGGATAATAGCACGACAAGTGATAAGACTTAGGCAGCATATCTGTTAATCATAAGTCTACGAAGCAAGAGGCAACACAAACTCTCCATATGTTTGGAAGAGTAACCAAACGGTGGAGGACACAACTCTGTATAGTGAGCAAAGATTCCTAAGGTCGTACTACATCCCATAGTCTGATGAATCAAACGGATAGGTGTGCTTTATCCAAGGGTGACTCATGATGCTGGCAATAAAGAAAATACTTTTCCCATCCTCTTTTTGGGGTATATTTGATTTTTTTTGTTCTTTTTGATGATTTTTGAAAAAGAATAAAGGAATATTACGTTACAATGGAGGAACAAGTATAGCAAACATACAAGATCAAGGCACAAGGACAAGACTGATGTTCTAGGAAATGATACTCGGGAAAAATCCTCCAGTGGCCAAAGGTGTTAAGACGCAAAGGAAAATTGTTACTAGGCTGATGGGTAAAGGATGCAAATGCGGTTGATAGAACACACAATGGTAACGTCCTTCGATGTAAGTTTAACGAGCCCAGAGAAGGTAAGCTCATTGTTTTTCATATTTAGAGAGTTTGAAAAAGCATAAAAGGAAACTCCATTGGGGTACCTTTTTCGACAATAGTCTAATTGGTTCGAAAATGGGATAAACTAGCACCGACTAGACGTCAATTCAAAACCATTTTAACGAGTGTGAAAAGGACAAGATCACTCGACTATTTTTTCACTTTTAAGAGTCTGAAAAAAGATTAAATATGGACTCTGTCACGAATTTTCTTCTGGACCATTTTAACGAGTGTGAAAGAATAAGGTCACTCGGTGATCTTTTCAATTTTAGGGAGTCTGAACAGAGCTTAACTATGGACTCC
>JASDQU010100790.1:468554-486633 GCA_032191745.1 Picea mariana
CCTCTCAGTAATCCAACAAGTTGTTCTACTTTACTATGGAACAAAATACAATAACATAGAATGGAACCCCCTATCTTCCTAGTGGCCTGGTATTTAACATAGTTGTTGGCATCCAAAGTTTTGGGTAAATATCATGCACATGCATAATGAAGTTGTGTGCGCCTATTCCAGTTTTGCACACACACAAGCAATTGCACAATGGGTGACAAGAGGTACATGATCTAGATCAAGTTTTGTTAATGTGCGCTAATTCAAGTTCTACTAATGTGTGTTGGCCCGCGGTTTGTGATGCACACTAGAAATTAAGAAAACACTGCATGCATGCCAGAATGAAGAAAATAATATTCAAGAAATATCCCCAAATGATTACTACAAGCAACATGAGGGAACATGGAGCAATAATAAGATGGGTTGGAAAGGTAGTTGACATTTCCATTATTCCAAAGAGGCTACATGGAATGCATGTGGGTGACATAAGCATGTGCTATTGATAGTCAGAGGAGCGAGTGGGGTAGCACTGAAACTGATGGAGTGCTATAGTTGAGAAGCATATAAAAGGGAGAAAGGAGGACATAAAGAAGGTTGTTGGTTGTTGATTGTTGTGGGTATTATTGTTGTTGTTAGTGAATGTCCTTGAGCTCTCTCTGAGCTTATGTTTGTAATGTCTCTCGTTGTAAGTCTGAGTCTATCATATCTATAGAGTTTGAAGGAAAGCGCATGGCGCTGTGTAATGCAACACTATGAAAATGTATAAGATAGAAAAGCTCTGTTGTTTTCAATTGATGAGTTGCTTAATGTATGTTTGTGATGGTTGAATGAAGATAATAAAGCTATAGTAATTATGGAATTATGATGTGTTGATCATGTGTCAAATGAATGTGTGTGTTGTTGTATATTGTTATGTTTTTAAGTAGTTTGCAATGAATTGGTTGGGTGTCAAGTCACGATCCATAGGCTAAAGGAATTGGATAAAAAGTGGACTCGAGCCATTGATTTTTGGTTTGCTCCAGTGAAGGAAGGGTATATAATTGAATTTGTTGCTGAGTACACTAATTCTTTCAATGAGGCTGAAAGAAAGTTCAAGGATGATCCTAGGAGAAGGTTTCTAGAAGAAATCCAAATATTGATAAAACATTTGTTTGTGGATAAGGGGTTGATGCATAGGATCCCAACATGATGGCTAGGTAGACTCCCCTAGCACTAGGGGGGATGAAAAGACAAGGGAAAAGTGAGAGAGGAGATGGATCCCTTGAGGAGGATCTATAATTTATTAAGATGAGGTGATAAGTAGGATGGACCCAAAAGAGTGGAGGAGAGAGAGAGATAAAATATATTCATGAAGATTTGATTCAAGGAGGAGAGAAAAAAAATGAAGAGTAAGGAAGGTAGAAAGAGGCGTGAGATGAGGGGTAATTCCTAGGAAGAATAGGAAGGAGATTGCACCAGGAGGAAGTGAAATAGAGTGTGTTGTGCCAGAGAGAAGTGCATATGAGGATAGGCATGTAAAGAGGCATAAAATTGAGATTAGGATATCTAGTGGAGATACCAGTAGCGGTGGTAGTAGGGTCCCAAAAGATGAAGTCCAAACCCCTTGGTTGTTGCAGAGTGACACAAATTTAGAGGAATATGAACTGTAGAGAATAGATGCATAATTTGGAGAGGAAGATGGAGGTTCCTCTAGTGGTGGGGGATAGGATTTAGAAATAGTCAATGGTCTTACAGGGTTGTAGGTAGGAAACTCTCTAGGTTCCATCACATGAAATGTTAGTGTTGGTTGTGGAGCTTGATTGTCTTCCTGATTCAGAGGATTTTGTTTTTAGTCATGTTTATACCCCATGAAGACATTACACCCCAAAATAATGTACACTCCTCCACACGGGGGAGTGAAAGGGGGGATTTCCCCCCTTGCGGGGTTTAGGGGTGCCATCCCCCTGGCTGGGGGGTATGGGGTAAAGTGGGCCCCTAGCGGGGTTTCGGGGGTGAAGCCCTCGAAGGAATATTTTCCTTGTAAATGTATATTGTAATTTCATAGTAAATATGGATTGTTCATTATAAGGTCACAGATATGATGGTATAAGTTCTGTTAGGTCTTTTTTCCCTAGAAGGAAACCCTCTTTTGTGAGGGAAATGTATTACGACTATGGATCATTGTGAATATTGTATTTTGAGTGAGGATACTATGAGATAAAGAAGAGGAAGATATGGTGGGTGTGTTTTAAGTTATTTTCCTTCATTTGTTGGATAATACTAAAGAAAGGAACTGACAATTTATCTGTTGGACGTAGCCCACATTGGGTGAACCATGCATATTTGTGTCTCTATTGTATTGTGTATCTTCTATGTTTTATTTCCTCATTTATTTTATTTTATTTCTACACGATCCTGTTTTTATAACAACTGGTATTAGAGTGAAAAGTAACTCACAGGAAAAGAGGGTTCCTTGTTCCAATGGGAGCAATAGTGGAAGATGGAAAGTTTAGGGTCGAGAAATTTAACGGCCATAAATACTAGTTATGGAAGCTGCAGATGGAAGATTATTTATATTAGAAGGATATATTTTTACCATTGCATGGAATAGAAAAGAAGTCGATGGCCATGAAGGACGAAGAATGCAAGGTTCTTGATAGAAAGGGACTAGGAATGATACCACTGACCCTGGCAGTGTCAGTGGCTTTCAATATTTAGAAAGAAAATACAATGAAGGAATTGATGGATGTATTGGCTAARTTGTATGAAAAACCCTYGRTGTCTAATAAGGTATTTATAATGAGAATATTATTTAATATGAACATGTCAGAAGGTGGGTCTATTGCAGATCATTTAAATGAATTTAATATGGTTACTAATCAACTAAGTTCTATAAAAATGGACTTTGATGATGAGATTAGGGATCTTTTAATCTTGTGATGATTGCCAAAAAGTTGGAATGGCTTGGTCATGGCTGTAAGTAACTCTGTCTTTGGTTCAAACACTTTAAAATTTGATGATGTTGTTGGTGTTATCCTTAGTGAGTAAATGCGACGAAAAATAATAGGTGAGACATCAGGGAATGCGTTAAACATGGAGAACAGGGGAAGACAAAAGGATAGAGGAAAGGGCTCAAGGAACCATGAGAATTATAGGAAGGGAAGATCCAAATATAGACTTGGAAATATAGAGTTTTGGAATTTTGGAAAGAAAAGACATTTGAAGAAAGACTGCAAAGCTCCAAAGAAATAAAGATATGGACAACAAGAGAAAAATCAGGAAGAAAATGTAATAGGTGACATGTTACAAGATACTTTGATTCTTTCTGTAGAGAATATTTCTGAGTCATAGGTAGTATATTATGGGGCTTCATTTCATGCCACTCCCCATAGGAAATACTTTCTAGATTATGCTTGAGGTGATTTTGGACAGGTTCATTTGGGTGATGATGCACCATGAAAAATTGTTGGAATGGGAAAGGTAAAAATAAAGAAAAGGAATGGAAACCAATGGTTTTTGAAATAGGTAAGACATGTTCCATATATAAGGAAACATCTAATTTCAACAGGGCAGTGGGCAAGTGAAGGTTGTCTATCCATATTTACAGATAAGGTGAGGAAGGGCACCAAAGGATCATTGATGATAGCAAAGGGAGAGAAGGTAGGTACATTGTATTTATGTACTGGTAATAATGACTCTTCTGTCTCTTTAGCTTCTACAGGAGTGGATACAACACTATGGCATCATAGGCTTGGAAACATGAGCAATAAGGGGATGCATATACTTCGCAAAAGAAATTTGTTTCTAGATCTTAAACAAATTGATTTGGATTTTTGTGAACATTGTGTTTATGGAAAACATAAGAGAGTGAAAACATAAAAGAAGAGTGAAAGGTTAGAGCTTGTGCATACAGATGTATGGGGACTAACTTAGGTATCATCTCTTGGTGGATATAATTATTATGTTAATTTTATTGATGATGAAACTATAAAAACTTGGGTTTATTGCATTCAACAAAAATCTGATGTTTTTTATACTTTTGAGAAATGGACAGGAAAAAGGTTGAAGTGTCTTAGATCAAACAATGGAGGTGAATATTGTAGCAATGAGTTTGATGATTATTGATCATACCATGGGATTCATAGAGAGAATATAGTTCCATGAACACCACAAGAAAATGGTGTGTCAGAAAGGATGAATAGGACAATCATAGAGCATGCAAGGAGTATAAGATTGCATGTTGGTTTGACCTTACATTTCTGGGCAGATGATATAGATATTGTTGTTTACTTAATAGAAAGAGGAACTCGAATCTCTTTGGATGGTAGAATTCCAGAGGAGGCATGGAAAGATAAAAAAGTAAACTATTCTTTTTTGAAGACTTTAGGTTGTGAAGCATTTGTCCATATTGATAAAGAAAATAGAACAAAGCTTGAGGAAAAATCTAAGAAGTGTACCTTTATTGGATACAGTGTTAGTGATTTTGGTTATCGCTTATGGGATTATGAAAAAAACAAAATAGTTAGGAGTAGATATTTCATATTCAATGAGAAGGTCATGTACAAAGATCAGTTGCAGGGAAAGAAACGGGAAAATGAAAAACCAGGATACATAGTGCTTGTTGAGATTACTAAAATAGAAATTCCAAAGGTACCATAAAATCAAAATCTATAACAATAGGAGAAAAATGTACCTCAAACTCCTTCAAGTGTTGTTAGAAGATCTATCAGGTTAAGTAGATCCCGTGAACGATACTCTCATTCATTTAATTATTTATTTTTGATTGATTCTGGTGAACCAGAATGTTATGAAGAGGTAACGTAGGTAGACACTAAAAATAAGTGGGAGCAAGGAATGAGAGAGGAAATGGATTCCCTGGTAAATAAATAGACTTGGGATTTGGTTCAATAACTAGAAGATGTAGGAAAAAAATAGTACAAGTCTAGACTTGTTGTAAAGGGGTTTTCACAAAAGAAAGGTATAGATTTTGATGAAATATTTTCTCTTGTTAAAATGGCTTCAATTAGGACTATTTTAAGTGTTCTGGCAGTATAATATTTACATCTTGAACAATTAGATATAAAAACAACTTTTCTCCATGGGAATCTGGAGGAAGAGATTTATATGCAACAACCATGCGGGTCTGAGGCCAAAGGGAAGGAAAATTTGGTATGCATGTTGAAGAAGAGAATGTATTGCCTAAAGCAAGCTGGAAGGAAGTGGTATTTGAAGTATGACAAGTTTATGACATAACAAGGTTATAGTAGATGTCATTCTGATTACTGTGTTTATTTTAAAAAGCTAGAAAATGGAAGCTATATTATGTTTCTATTGTATGTAGATGACATGCTTGTTGTAGGGTCTAATATGCATGATATAAATGTGCTCAAGAAGAAATTATATAATTCATTTGTGATGAAGGATTTGGTTGTCGCAAAGAAAATCCTTGGTATGAGAATAACAAGAGATAGGAAAAATTGCAAATTGACATTGACTCAGGGTGAGTACATAGAGAAGGTGTTGGAGAGGTTTAGAAGGCAGAATGCAAAACCAGTTAGTACACCTTTGGCCGACCATTTGAAATCAACTAAGGAAAAGTGTCCCAAGACACAGGAGGTGTAATATTCCCCAGCCAGCCCTAGGCCAGGGTACGCCACTCCAGAGAAACCACTCATGCTCTGAAACCAGTCGGTAACATTCCCAGCCTTCAGGCCGGGCAATGCTACTCTAGGGAACACTTTCGTTCCCATACTGTTAAACATGCAGTAGCATACCCAGAAGTCAAATAAGCAATGACACATAAATTTACTCTTTAAACTACATGCAACTAAAACATATACATACAACATGCTCACAGAAGCTTTACATCTAAGCATAAAAAAACAATTACTTTCTATAACATACGACTTTTATATTGAAATAATAGTAACTACAGATATACATCATTTACAGGGAATTACCCATAAGCACACAAGCAATCATAATCACATATATGATAAAATCGTAACATAGGCATGTAGATAACAAAACAACATATCATTTTACCATACAATTGGTACTTATCTTAGAAAGAATGTCACTAATTGATTACAGACCGTCCACTAACCTCCCAGCCATAGACTACACTATTCATCACTCTCAACAGTGAGTCACCCCCGCGATGGGACTAAACTCCACCCAGGGTAAAGGGTTCCTATCCAGGCTAAGGCTCATGGACAATAGGAAAGAATCTGTCTCATGTGCTCACTCAACTAACAACCTATAGCCTATCATTCCCCACATGCCTGTCCCACCCAAGGAAGTGTGCCCCTTCTCTGGTCAATAGTCCCTCGGCTGCCCCACTTCCCTTCTAGGGCTTTAGCAACAGGCTAGACTGAAAGTCTCAGAGCACTGTAGCAACAGGCGAGACCGAAATTCTTAGAAATACTGTCACCAACTGCCTACAGACCATCCACGAACCTCTGAGCCATAGACTACATTGTTCATCACTCTCAAAAGTGAGTGACCCCCGAGCTGGGACTGAACTCCACCCAGGGTAAAGGGTTCCTATCTAGGCTAAGTCTCATGGACAATAGGAAAGACTCTGTCTCAGGTGCTCACTCAACTAACAACCTATAACCTCTCATTCCCCACATGCCTGTCCCACCCAAGGAAGTGTGCCCTTTCTCTGCTCAACATTCCCTCAACTGCCCCACTTCCCTTTTAGGGCTTTAGCAACAGGCCAGACCGGAAGTCTCAGAGCATTGTAGCTTAAGTTTATCACCTTAGGGAATCAATCCCCAACAATTCTCTCACTCAGAGAACTGCTCATGGGCCTGACAACCCACTTCTTCAATCCCACTCCAAGATAACCAGGTACACCAACCAAAAAGGGTGCGGAAACAGGCTTCAGAATGATGAAATGTCTGTCTTAAGGATAACGGAATGTCATTGAGTGAAATGGTCATGGAATCATTGACTGGATAACTGAGTGTGTACAAGAATCACTGTTAACTCTTCGTGAAGAGTGATGGCGAGAATGATGGTCCTCCCGGCTGTTGGTAAGGTATCCATGAGAAAAATATCCCAATGAGCTAAGATCCTCCACGATATGAATGCATGTCCCCAACTTGACAGTTTTCATATCGGAAGTTACTTTTTTCCACTTGTCCCCAACTTTAGAACTTAGGAAAAAATAACTATCCATACTTTATGTTTTAGGAAATATTAATATAATATTCCCTTGACTTTTGGCCCTCCCTTTCCCTAACTGGTGAAGTTCAGTCCCCTATCTCTTTTATCGTGGTCAGTTTTCTCGCAGTGATGTATTTTATATTAATCATGATTCATGTATAAAGTAGGCGCATTGGCCCTTGACATCTAGTCATTCTGGCCTAATACCAAAACATAAGCATTATGACTTATAATACTGGCTAACGAGCATATAATGCATATCATATACATAAAGGTTCATTGACCTTAATATTCCGTGCACTTTAGTTACTGTGTGTGGTATCCACTGACCTCAAGGTTGCACGTTCTTTAGTTACTGCGCGCGGTATCCGCTAACCTCAAGGTTGCACATTCTTTAGTTATAGTGCGCAGTATCTTGCGATGTGCATATTACATCATTTTACTGCGCAGTTCATGCGCGCACTATGCCACATGCTGTGCATTATCAAATGAGGTCAAAACAATTCACCAGCTTAAGTATATTTATATTGCATTTACAATTGGGTTCGGTAGAGGGATATTATAATCCCCTCCCCTTATTTATGCACTGTCCTCAATGCATCATACACCCATATATATCAGAGTTTTCAAAAATCTTCAAAACGATGTGGGTATTGTGTCTGCATTGCATATTCATGCTCCCAAGTAGCATCCTCAATACCATACCAGTTCCATTGAACCTTTACAAGCCATATGGCTCGGTTCCAGAGCTGTTTGACTTTTCGGTCCAAAATGCGCATCGGATGCACTTGAAAAGTGCCTTCTTGTTCCACCTAAATCACATTCCAATCAATAACATGATTAGCATCGGGTATATATTTCTTTAGCAATGATACATGGAAGACATTATGAATAGAAATAGATGCAGGCAATGCAATCATATAACCAACTGGACCAATCCTCTCTAGGATTTAAAATGGTCCACAAAATCTAGGTGCTAACTTGGCACAACTTCCCAGCTTCAAGGAACTTCTGCTAGCTTTCACCTTTAGGAAAACATGATCACCCACTTTGAATTCTCCGTGGATTATTTTTTTATTGTCATATCTTTTCTGTCTGTCTTGGGCAGCTTTCAAATTCTGCTTAATTTTTAACATTTGGTCATCCATCCCCTTTAGCAACTCTTGCCTGACTACTATTCTATCAGCTGGATTATCCCATCTCACTAGAGTATTTCACCTTCTATCGTAAAGTGCTTCAAATGGGCTCATCTTCAATGATGCCTGATACTCATTATTGTAAGCGAATTCTACCAAGTGTATGTAGTATTCCTATTTCGATGGTTTGTCCATCACATACATTCTCAGTATATATTCTATCACCCTGTTCACTCTTTCTGTCTATCCATCAAACTCAGGATGATAAGCCGTACTCAAGTTCATATTCGTTCCAAATCCTTTGAACAATCCTTTCTAGAAATTCTAGGTGAATTTCGGGTCTCTGTTAGACACAATTGTTTTAGGAATTCCATGCAATCATGCCACTTCCTTCATGAAAATATCAACGACATCTTCTACCTTGTGAGTAGTTTTTAGTGGAATAAAATGGGCATCTTTCGTAATCTTGTCCACTACCACCATGATCGAATCATGTAGCTTTCCTGTTCTAGGCAATCCCGTAATGAAATCCATTGTCACCACTTCTCACTTCCATTCAGAAATGGTTAAAGGGTGCAACAACCTTGCTGGGTGCCTATGTTCTTCTTTAACTTTCTGGCATTCCATACATCTTGCGATGTATTCTGCTATCTCTCTCTTCATACTCAGCCAAAAGTATTGGCTCTTGACCGCTGCTATGGTTTTCTGATACCCAGGGTGCCCTGCATCTCATGAAAATTTATACGTTTCAAGTCTTGGACATTTGGTACGAAAATTTTGTTCTTGTGCAACAGTATTCCATCTACTCCCAACTTATAAATATCCATCTACTGTGGTGTCTTACCTTGCTGTAATTTTGCTATCAATTCTCTGTACTGCAGATCTACATTAGCAGACTCCAGAATTTTTTTTTTAACATTAGTCTGATACATGATGATGGTTGTAGCATGTAGTTCATGCACCCTCCTGCTGAGTGCATCAACCAATTTATTTTCTTTCCCTTTGATATGATTTATATCAAAGTTATATTCACGTAGAAATTCTAACCATCTGCTTTGGCTAGCATTTAGATTTCGCTGATCAAATAAATATTTCAAACCATTGTGGCCTATTCTTAGCTCAAACCTTTTTTCGATGAGGCAGTGTCTCCATTTCCTCAGGGCATGTACTATGGCTTCCAACACCAAATCATGAGTGGCATAGTTTCTTTCATGATCCTTCAACTTCCTTGATTTGTAACATATTACGAATCTGTTTTGACTGAAGACTCCACCAAGTCCTTCATTGCATGCATCTGTGCATACACTTAAATCTTCATTTGGGTCTGTAATCCTTAGTATTGGAGAACTTGTCAGTAATTATTTCAAATTTTGGAAACTCCTTTCACAGTCCGACGTCCACTAAAACTTCATACCCTTTCTTTGCAAGGAAGTGATTGGGTGTGCTATCTTTGAGAATCCTCCAATGAATCTCCTTTAGTAACCTAAAAGGCCCATGAATGATCTGACCTCTATCACATTCTTTGGTGTTGACCATTCTCTAATAGATTCTATCTTCTCAGGGTCCACTGCTATCCCATCTTTTGAGATGATATGCCCCAAATAATGAATTTGTTTATGTTAAAATGAGCACTTGCTCAATTTGGCATACAACTGATGTTCCCTTAATACTTGCAACACCATCCTCAAATGATGTTCATGCTCTTGTTCTGACTTGGAATATATAGGAATGTATCCAAAAAGACAATGAGAAACTTGTCCAAATACTCTCGGAAAACACCATTCGTTAAGCACATGAAAACAGCTAGTGCATTTGACAACCCAAATGGTACCACTGTGAACTCATAATGACCATACATTGTCTTGAAGGCGGTCTTGCTAATATCTCGTTCTTTAATTCTTACTTGATGGTATCCTGATCTGAGATCTATCTTTGAAAATATCTTTGCATCCTTCAATTGATCAAAGAGGTCATCAATCCTCTTCTATAACATTTCTTCAGCTCCAATGCTGAAATTTCTCTAACGGTTACTGCCCTGGGAATCCCCTACACTTTCCTTTGGTTCCCTTCTTCATCTAAGAAAGTGAATGCTTTGTTATGGAAATCCAATAGAGCTTGATGTGGGTCCAACCAATCCATCCCAATTAGACAATCATAGGAACCTAAAGGTAAGATGTTCAAATATGCTTTGGTATTCAGTCCATTCATGTCTATGAGGCATGACTTAACCATTTCATTAACTTTTCTTCTGGCTCTTGTAGCCAGTTGCAACAAGCAGGATTTCCCATGCTTGCTTCTTGGCAATTGCAAACTTTCCACCATATTAAGGTCTATATAACTATGACTATCTCTTGAATCAATTAAAATAGCAAGGGTTTGGTTGTTGGTCATACCTTCCACTTCAATCATGTGGGACTGATACTCTGCTTGCTTGTTGTCCAGGGCTGCATAAATCCTTGGCACAAATCTACCCATGTCCTCTACTGTCTCAACTCGTTTTACATTTTGAACAACCCTACCTTTTTCACCTCTGTGAGGACAATCTCTGAACCTATGGTCTCCTTCACAACCCCAACATTGCATAGGTGGTTGTCTTGGCCCTTGAATCCCTGTGTCAATCACTCTGGTTTCCTTATGCATTTGTTTCCATTGTGGATTATTTCTGAAGAATGGTGGCTTAGCTCCCTTCTTCCTCTGATCCATCTCGAATTTCTTATTGTCTTAGCAAAGCCTTTTGGAAAGTTGGCCTTGCTTTCAGCTGGTCATATAAACATTTAGCTCTCCTTATGGTCTCTTTTAATGTCTTGGGATCATCATACTGTATTTTGTCACTAATGAACGATGTCAATCCACTTAAATACCTTTGAATCTCGATTGTCTCATCCTTAATGAAAGAGACATACTTCAGCAGTTCCAGAAACCTTCTCTCAAATTCATCTATGGTCATACTTCCAAGCTTGAGTTCAAAGAACTCTTTCATTTTCTTGTCATAGTATCTCTTAGTCAAGTACTTCTTCTCAAAATACTTCCTGAATTCTCTCCAAGTAACACTTTTCTCTACAATGTGTTGTACCTTCACAAGTTGATCCCACCACATGGAGGCCTTTCCTTTGAGTTGATAGATAGTGATTCTACCTTCTGCATGAGAAGAATAATTATGCAATTGAAAATACTTCCTCAAGCCTAGAAACCATGTTTCGGCATATTCATCCTTCTTGTGCTCACCATCAAATGTAGGAGGTTTGATTTTTTTCATTTCTACTTATAGCTCCTCCACCCCAGATATCTTATACCTATAGACAGGGGATAGACTTGAGTTTTTGCCTGCTCTCTTATGGGAATGCCTTTGGTGATGATGGTGATGTCTATTAGCAGTTTTTACATTTCTTTTCTCCTCTGAAGATTTGTGACTCTCAGATTTACTTGAGTCACTCTCCTTAACGAATTTCTTCTCTATTCTGTTCAAACCTTCCAATAAATTCATGTTGAAGTCATCCTACTGCTCTTTGGCTTTCATAAGCCTTTCATTATTAGCTTGATGGATTTTGACATCCTTTTGAAATTATTAATGGTCTCAACCATATTCATATCTTCATTACTTTCTTCATGCCCGCTGGATTTCATTCCTTCCATGCCCTAATGGAAATCCATCCCTCTGATCTTCTCTGGATGATTGTAATTCCCCTGTGCCTCTTCCATTCCTATGGACTCTACACTGGTTTGACTTGACTGAGTTGTTGTTAATTCTACAAAACGTGCATCCATCGAAACTAATTAGGCTAACAATTCAGCAATTCATGAGAATATGCACCATTTCGATTCAACATAGACATCAACATTATCAGTCCTGGTTTCCTGGTGTTATCACCACGACAATTCTAGATAATACCCAAGTCTCGAGAACATAGTCGCACAGTGCCTTCCGAGATACACTTGTGCAAGAAGGTGGTTTTTCGAAACCACTTTCACCAAGATACGGTATCACGTGTCTCAACATGTCAAATCCACCACTCGTGGAGTGGGTGATGGCTAGTCAGATCACCCTGCTTCATTCGTTCGGTACTTCACAGCCATGTGACATCAACTGAATGCCTACATGTAATGAACTTAATAGCTAATCATTCGAAATGGATTGGCCGAGCATGGCAACCCAACACACTTGTACGTAATCTATCTGTGCTTCATAAATGGAGTTCTATAATTACCACTCCCCAAGTATGAAGATATCTGCGTATCTATAACCGAAGTAATCTCAAACTGTTTGACTTCCTTCTCTATGTAAAGACACATTTCGGTATTCCCAGCCTGAGATACATGGACATGGCTAAGTTGAGTGAGACTGGTTAGTCGAGCAACATGCTAGGGTTTCCTATGAATAAGGAGGAAAGGGTCCTTGCATGCATTCTAGCAACTAAGTTCCACATAGAGCTGGTTATAGACTTGCGATTGGAAGTCAAGTTGAATCCCATTATAAAGGATTTAGTCATCAACAGGCCAGTCGCTAGGAAGAAAAGGAGTAAGTAGCATAAGAAGGAGGAATCTACGGCTGAAGCGGCCGAAAGTGTTGGAGAGAATCATACGGTCTGGTTAGAATTTTCTTTAAAGGTGGAGATCACTAAGGTGAAGTAAGTCTTCAACAAAGATAAGCATGTCTCAACGAATTTTGAATAGCCGATAGCGGAGGTAAAGAGTACAAGAAATGATAGGCCTGTTCTTCAAAAAACCCTTTTTACAACAGGCTAATCGATGTCATCACCCTTTTGTAATTTTGTGATTAATACGATTATATAAATACATAAACGGATTTTAGACTATTTTATTACAATTTCTATTTGGTGATGTTATGAATCTTGTTTTCTTTTATAATAAGTTTTTTTTTTTTTTCTTGTAATCTTATATTTTGTTTTCATCTGTTTAAATCGGAGGAAATTAAAACTCAAAATTCTTTTTAATTAAAGCTTCGATGTGATTATGTGTTTCTTTTTCTTTTATTATTATGAAATTTAAACTCAGACTCATTGCCTTCCAAGAGACTTTGTGTGCATTAACTTTACCTGTTCATTTATATTTATTGTGCATAGCAATATTACAAGGTAAAACTCTTCTCCATGCACCTAAATCTACTTTGCATTTCTTCTTCGTCGTATCGACTACTTACGTGCACTACTCTGGCGTTGTGCGCCAATACCCACTAGGCAAAGTTTTGATACCGCGCACCGATATCCCACATGCATTTTCGTCCTATGCATGCACCATGCCAAGTTTAACATATTCCATAGCACTCAAATATCTGCACACATTACTGAATACACCGTCTTGAAACAACGTATACTCATACTTATGCATGTACTAACAAAACTCCTATGCGTTAAGCAATACTTGCGCACCCCATGTGCACCTTACTATGTGTGTACTTACCACGCAAGGCTAATTTCAGCACGTGCATCTACACATAATAATCTTATGCGCGGCACCACAATTTACTACGCACACTGGCATGCCAATGTTTTCCCGCGCAGTGCCAAATTTACCACGCGCGCCAGTATGCCAACGTTTCCATGGACACTCAGTGACTCAAATTCTGGTCACTTCAAAGTTAATTTTCTGTGAATATTCACTTCAATGGCACTCCTTTGGCCCATCCAAGCTCAGTGTTGAACTGAAGCTCAGATACCATTCTGTAACATTCCCCTGACCAACCCCAGGCCGGGGTACACCACTCCAGAGCAACCACTCATGCTATGACACCAATCGGTAACATTCCCAGCCTTCAGGCCGGGCCATGCCACTCTAGGGAACACTTTCATTCCCATACTGTGGAACATACAGTAGCATACCCAGTAGTCAACTAAGCAATGAGACATAAATTTACTCTTTAAACTGCATGCAAATAAAACATATACATACAACACGCTCATAGAAGCTTTACATATAAGCATAAACAAACAATTACTTTCTGTAACATACAAATTTTATATTGACATAATAGTAACTATAGATATGCATCATTTACAGGGAATTACCCATAAGCACACAAGCAATCATAATCACATATATGATAAAATCGTAACATAGGCATGTAGATAACGAAACAACATATCATTTTACCATACAATTGGTACTTATCTTAGAAAGAATGTCACCAATTTCTTACAGATTGTCCACTAACCTCCTAGCCATAGACTACACTGTTCATCACTCTCAACAGTGAGTCACCCCCAAGCTGGGCCTAAAATCCACCCAGGGTAAAGGGTTCCTATCCAGGCTAAGGCTCATGGACAGTAGGAAAGAATCCATCTCATGTGCTCACTCAACTAATAGCCTACAACCTCTCATTCCCCACATGCCTGTCCCACCCAAGGAAGTGTGCCCCTTCTCTGGTCAACAGTCCCTCGGTTGCCCCACTTCCCTTCTAGGGCTTCAGCAATAGGCCAGAACGAAAGTCTCAGAGCACTGTAGCTGTAGTTTAGCACCTTTGAGAATCAATCCCCAACAATTCTCTCGCTTAGAGAACTACTCACGAGCCTGAAAACCCGCTTCTTCAATCCCGCTCCAAGCTAACCAGGTACACCAACCAAAAAAGGTGCAGAAACAGGCTTCAAAATGGTGAAATGGTTATCTCAAGGATAACGAAATGTATGAGTGAAATGGTCATGGAATCAATGACTGGATAACTGAGTGTGTACAGGAATCACTGTCAACTCTTCATGAAGAGTGATGGTGAGAATGATGGTCCTCCCACCTATTGGTAAGGTATTCGTGAGAAAAATATCCCAATGAGCTAAGTTCCTCCACGATACGAATGCATGTCCCCAACTTGACTCTTGTCATATCAGAAGCTACTTTTGTCCACTTGTCCCCAACTTTAGAACTTAGGATAAAATAATTAGCCATACTTTATGTTTTAGGAAATATTAATATAATATTCCCTTAACTTTTGGCCCTCCCTCTCCCTAACTAGTGAAGTTCAGTCCCCCATCTCTTTTATCGTGGTCGGTCTACGCGCAGTGATGTATTTTATATTAATCATGAGTCATGTACAAAGTAGGTGCATTGGCCCTTGAAATCTCGGTGTTCTGGCCTAATACCAAAACATAAGCATTCCAACTTATAATACTAGCTCACCAGCATATAATGCATATCATATACATAAAGGTTCACTAACCTTAATATTGCATCCACTTTAGTTACTGCACGCAGTATCCGTTGACCTCAAGGTTGTGCGTTCTTTAGTTACTGTGCACGGTATTCGTTGACCTCAAGGTTGTGCAATCTTTAGTTACTGTGCGCGGTATCTTGCGAGGTGCATATTACATCATTTTACTATGCAGTTCATGCACACACTATGCCATATTATGTGCATTATCAAATGAGGTCAAAACATCTCACCAGTTTAAGTATATTTATATTACATTTACAATCGGGTTCAGTAGAGGGCTATTAAAATCCCCTCCCGTTATTTATGCACTGTCCTCAGTGCATCATACACCCATATATATCGGAGTTTTCAAAAATCTTCAAAAAGATGTCGGTATTCTTTCCGCATTGCATCTTCATACTCCCAATTAGAATCCTCGGAACCGTACTAGGTCCATTGAACCTTTACAATCCCCATGGATCGGTTCCAGATCTGTTTGACTTTTCGGTCCAAAATGTGCACTGGATGCACTTGAAAAGTGCCTTCTTGTTCCACCTGAATCATATTCCAATCAATAACATGATTAGCATCGGGTATATATTTATTTATAAATGATACATGGAAGATGTTATGAACAAACATAGATGTAGGTAATGAAATCATCTAAGAAACTGGACCAATCCTCTCTAGGATTTCAAATGGTCCACAAAATCTGGCTGCTAACTTGGCACAACTTCCCAACTTTAGGGAACTCCTATTAGCTTTCACCTTCAGGAAAACATGATCACCCACATTGAATTCTCCGTGGATTATGTTTTTATCAGCATAACTTTTATGTCTGTCTTGGGAAGCTTTCAAATTTTGCTTAATTTTTAACATTTGGTCCTCCATCTCCTTGAGCAACTCTGGCCCGACTACTGTTCTATCATCTTGGTTATCCCAGCTCACTGAAGTATTGCACCTTCTGTTTTAATGTTCTTCAAATGGGCTCATCTTCAATGATGCCTAATACTCATTATTGTAAGCGAATTCTACCAAGTGTAGGTAGTCTTCCCATTTCGATGGTTTGTCCATCACATACATTCTCAGTATATCTTCTATCACCCTATTCACTCGTGTTGTCTGTCCATCAATCTCAGGATGATAATCCATACTCAAGTTTATATTCATTCTGAATCCTTTGAACAATCCTTTCCAAAAATTTGAGGTGAAATTCGGGTCTCTGTCAGACATAATCGTTTTAGGAATTCTGTGAAATCATGCCACTTCCTTCATGAAAATATCAACGACATCTTCTGCCTTGTGAGTAGTTTTTAATGTAAAAAAATGGGAAACTTTCGTAAGCTTTTTTACTACCACCATGATCGAATCATGCAGCTTGCCTTTTCTAGGAAATACCGTAATAAAATCCATTGTCACCACCTCCTACTTCCATTCAAGAATGATTAAAGGGTGCAGCAACCCTGCTGGGTGCCTGTGTTCTTCTTTAACTTTCTCGCATTCCATACATCTTGTGATGTATTATGCTATCTCTCTCTTCATACCTGGCCAAAAGTATTGGCTCTTGACCGCTGCTACGATTTTTTGATATCCAGGGTGCCCTCCATAAGGAACATTATGCATCTCATGCAAAATTATACGTTTCAAGTCCTGGACATTTGGTATGAAAATTTTGTTCTTGTGCAACAGTATTCCATCTACTCCCAACTTACAAATATCCATCTACTCTGGTGTTTTACCTTGCTGTAATTTTTCTATCAATTCTCTGTACTGCAGATCTGCATTAGCAGCCTCTATAATTTTGCATTTAACATCACTTTGATACATGTTTATGGTTGTAGGACGTAGTTCATGCACCCTCCTACTGAGTGCATCAACCACTTTATTTTCTTTCCCTTTGATATGATTTATATCAAAGTTATATTCGCTTAGAAATTATAACCATTTTCTGTGCCTAGCATTTAGATTTGGATGATCAAATTAATATTTCAAACCATTGTGGTCTGTTCATAGCTCAAACCTTTTTCCCATGAGGTAGTGTCTCCATTTCCTTAGGGCATGTACTATGGCTACCAAATCCAAATCATGAGTGGCATAGTTTCTTTCATGATCCTTCAACTTCCTTGATTCGTAACATATCATGAATCCATTTTGAATGAGGACTCCACCAAGTCCTTCATTACATGCATCTGTGCATACAATGAAATCTTCGTTTGGGTCTAAAATCCTTAGTATTGGAGCACCTATCAATAATTGTTTCAAATGTTGGGAACTCCTTTCACAGTTCAACATCCACTAAAACTTCATACCCTTTCTTTACAAGGAAGTGATTGGGTGTGCTATCTTTGAGAATCCTCCAATGAATCTCTTGTAGTAACTTGAAAGGCCCATGAATGATCTAACCTTTTTCACATTCTTTTTTGTTGACCATTCTCTAATGGATTCTATCTTCTCAGGGTCCACTGCTATCCCATCTTTTGAGATGATATGCCCCAAATAATGAATTTGATATTGATAAAATGAGCACTTGCTCAATTTTGCATACAACTGATATTTCCTTAATACTTGCAGCACCATCCTCAAATGATGTTCATTCTCTTCCTCTCACTTGGAATATATAAGATTTTCATCCAATAATACAATGAAAAACTTGTCCAAATACTCT
>JASDQU010100790.1:490525-501923 GCA_032191745.1 Picea mariana
TTCACTCTTTCTGTCTATCCATCAAACTCAGGATGATAAGCCGTACTCAAGTTCATATTCGTTCCAAATCCTTTGAACAATCCTTTCTAGAAATTCTAGGTGAATTTCGGGTCTCTGTTAGACACAATTGTTTTAGGAATTCCATGCAATCATGCCACTTCCTTCATGAAAATATCAACGACATCTTCTACCTTGTGAGTAGTTTTTAGTGGAATAAAATGGGCATCTTTCGTAATCTTGTCCACTACCACCATGATCGAATCATGTAGCTTTCCTGTTCTAGGCAATCCCGTAATGAAATCCATTGTCACCACTTCTCACTTCCATTCAGAAATGGTTAAAGGGTGCAACAACCTTGCTGGGTGCCTATGTTCTTCTTTAACTTTCTGGCATTCCATACATCTCGCGATGTATTCTGCTATCTCTCTCTTCATACTCGGCCAAAAGTATTGGCTCTTGACCGCTGCTATGGTTTTCTGATATCCAAGGTGCCCTGCATAAGGAACATTATGCATCTCATGAAAAATTATACATTTCAAGTCCTGGACATTTGGTACGAAAATTTTGTTCTTGTGCAACAATATTCCATCTACTCCCAACTTATAAATATCCATCTACTGTGGTGTCTTACCTTGCTGTAATTTTGCTATCAATTCTCTGTACTGCAGATCTACATTAGCAGACTCCAGAATTTTTCTTTTAAATTAGTCTGATACATGATGATGGTTGTAGCATGTAGTTCATGCACCCTCCTACTGAGTGCATCAACCAATTTATTTTCTTTCCCTTTGATATGATTTATATCAAAGTTATATTCGCTTAGAAATTCTAACCATCTGCTTTGGATAGCATTTAGATTTGGTTGATCAAATAAATATTTCAAACCATTGTGGCCTATTCTTAGCTCAAACCTTTTTTCCATGAGGTAGTGTCTCCATTTCCTCAGGGCATGTACTATGGCTTCCAACACCAAATCATGAGTGGCATAGTTTCTTTCATGATCCTTCAACTTCCTTGATTTGTAACATATTACGAATCTGTTTTGACTGAAGACTCCACCAAGTCCTTCATTACATGCATCTGTGCATACAATTAAATCTTCATTTGGGTCTGTAATCCTTAGTATTGGAGAACTTGTCAGTAATTGTTTCAAATTTTGGAAACTCCTTTCACAGTCCGACGTCCACTGAAACTTCATACCCTTTCTTTGCAAGCAAGTGATTGGGTGTGCTATCTTTGAGAATCCTCCAATGAATCTCCTTTAGTAACCTAAAAGGCCCATGAATGATCTGACCTCTATCACATTCTTTGGTGTTGACCATTCTCTAATGGATTCTATCTTCTCAGGGTCCACTTCTATCCCATCTTTTGAGATGATATGCCCCAAATAATGAATTTGTTTATGTTAAAATGAGCACTTGCTCAATTTGGCATACAGCTGATGTTCCCTTAATACTTGCAACACGATCCTCAAATGATGTTCATGCTCTTCCTCTAACTTGGAATATATAGGAATGTCATCCAAAAAGAAAATGAGAAACTTGTCCAAATACTCTCGGAAAACACCATTCGTTAAGCACATGAAAACAACTAGTGCATTTGACAACCCAAATGGTACCACTGTGAACTCATAATGACCATACCTTGTCTTGAAGGCGGTCTTGCTAATATCTTGTTCTTTAATTCTTACTTGATGGTATCCTGATCTGAGATCTATCTTTGAAAATATCTTTGCATCCTTCAATTGATCAAAGAGGTCATCAATTCTCTTCTATAACATTTCTTCAGCTCCAATGCTGAAATTTCTCTAACAGTTACTGCCCTGGGAATCCCCTACACTTTCCTTTGGTTCCCTTCTTCATCTAAGAAAGTGAATGGTTTGTTATGGAAATCCAATAGAGCTTGATGTGGGTCCAACCAATCCATCCCAATTAGACAATCATAGGAACCTAAAGGTAAGATGCTCAAATATGCCTTGGTATTTAGTCCATTCATGTCTATGAGGCATGACTTAACCATCTCATTAACTTTTCCTCTGGCTCTTGTAGCCAGTTGCAACAAGCAGGTTTTCCCATGCTTGCTTCTTGGCAATTGAAAACTTTCCACCATCTTAAGGTCTATATAACTATGACTATCTCCTAAATCAATTAAAATAGCAAGGGTTTGGTTGTTGATCATACCTTCCACTTCAATCATGTGGGACTGATACTCTGCTTGCTTGTTGTCCAGGGCTGCATAAATCCTTGGCACAAATCTGCCCATGTCCTCTACTGTCTCAGCTCGTTGTACATTTTGAACAACCCTACCTTTTTCACCTCTGTGAGGACAATCTCTGAACCTATGGTCTCCTGCACAACCCCAACATTGCATAGGTGGTTGTCTTGGCCCTTGAATCCCTGTGTCAATCACTCTGGTTTCCTTATGCATTTGTTGCCATTGTGGATTATTTCTGAAGAATGGTGGCTTAGCTTCCTTCTTCCTCTGATCCATCTTGAATTTATTATTGTCTTAGCAAAGCCTTTTGGAAAGTTGTCCTTTCTTTCAGCTGGTCATATAAACATTTAGTTCTCCTTATGGTCTCTTCTAATGTCTTGGGATCATCATACTGTATTTTGTCACTGATGAACGATGGCAATCCACTTAAATACCTTTGAATCTCGACTGTCTCATCCTTAATGAAAGAGACATACTTCAGCAGTTCCAGAAACCTTCTCTCAAATTCATCTATGGTCATACTTCCAAGCTTGAGTTCAAAGAACTCTTTCATTTTCTTGTCATAGTATCTCTTAGTCAAGTACTTCTTCTCAAAATACTTCCTGAATTCCCTCCAAGTAACACTTTTCTTTACAATGTGTTGTACCTGCACAAGTTGATCCCACCACATGGAGGCCTTTCCTTTGAGTTGATAGATAGTCATTCTACCTTCTGCATGAGAAGAATAATTATGCAATTGAAAATACTTCCTCAAGCCTAGAAACCATGTTTCGGCATATTCATCCTCCTTGTGCTCACCATCAAATGTAGGAGGTTTGATTTTGTTCATTTCTCCTCGTAGCTCCTCCACCCTAGATATCTTATACCTTTTGACAAGGGATAGACTTGAGTTGTTGCCTGCTCTCTTATGGGAATTCCTGTGGTGATGATGGTGATGTCTATTAGCAGTTTTTACATTTCTTTTCTCCTTTGAAGATTTGTGACTCTCAGATTTACTTGAGTCACTCTCCTTAACGAATTTCTTCTCTATTCTGTTCAAACCTTCCAATAAATTCATGTTGAAGTCATCCTACTGCTCTTTGGCTTTCATAAGCCTTTCATTATTAGCTTTATGGCCTTTGACATCCTTTTGAAATTATTAATGGTCTCAACCATATTCATATCTTCATTACTTTCTTCTCCATGCCCGCTGGATTTCATTCCTTCCATGCCCTAATGGAAATCCATCCCTCTGATCTTCTCTGAATGATTGTAATTCCCCTGTGCCTCTTCCATTCCTATGGACTCTACACTGGTTTGACCTGACTGAGTTGTTGTTAATTCTACAAAACGTGCATCCATCGAAACTAATCAGGCTAACAATTCAGCAATTCATGAGAATATGCGCCATTTTGATTCAACATACACATCAACATTATCAGTCCTAGTTTCCTGGTGTTATCACCATGACAATTCTAGATAATACCCAAGTCTCGAGAACACAGTCGCACAGTTCCTTCTGAGATACACTTGTGCAAGAAGGTGGTTTTTCGAAACCACTTTCACCAAGATGCAATATCACATGTCTCAACATGTCAAATCCACCACTCGTGGAGTGGGTGATGGCTAGTCAGATCACCCTGCTTCATTCATTCGGTACTTCACAGCCATGTGACGTCAGCTGAATGCCTCCATGTAATGAACTTAAAAGCTAATCATTCGAAATGGATTGGCCGAGCATGGAAACCCAACACACTTGTATGTAATCTATTTGTGCTTCATAAATGGAGTTCTATAATTACCACTCCCCAAGTATGAAGATATCTGTGTATCTATAACCGAAGTAATCTCCAAGCTGTTTGACTTCCTGCTCTATGTAAAGACACATTTCGGTATTCCCAACCTGAGATACATGGACATGGCTAAGTTGAGTGAGACTGGTTAATCGAGCAACATGCTAGGGTTTCCTATGAATAAGGAGGAAAGGGTCCTTGCATGCATTCTAGCAACTAAGTTCCACATAGAGCTGGTTATAGACTTGCGATTGGAAGTCAAGTTGAATCCCACTATAAAGGATTTAGTCATCAACAAGCCAGTCGCTAGGAAGAAAAGGAGTAAGCAGCATAAGAAGGAGGAATCTACGACTGAAGCGGCCGAAAGTGTTGGAGAGAATCATACGGTCTGGTTAGAATCTTCTTTAAAGGTGGAGATCACTAAGCTGAAGTAAGTCTTCAACAAAGATAAGCATGTCTCAATGAATTTTGAATAGCTGATAGTAGAGGTAAAGAGTACAAGAAACGATAGGCCTGTTCTTCAAAAAACCCTTTTTACAATAGGCTAACTGATGTCATCACCCTTTTGTAATTTTGTGATTAATACGATTATATAAATACATAAACGAATTTTAGACTATTTTATTACAATTTCTATCTGGTGATATTATGAATCTTGTTTTCTTTTATAATAAGTTTTTTTTTTTCTTGTAATCTTATATTTTATTTTCATCTGTTTAAATCGGAGGAAATTAAAACTCGGAATTCTTTTTAATTAAAGCTTCGATGTGATTATGTGTTTCTTTTTCTTTTATTATTATGAAATTTAAACTCAGACTCATTGCCTTCCAAGAGACTTCATGTGAATTAACTTTACCTGTTCATTTATATTTATTGTGCATAGCAATATTACAAGGTAAAACTCTTCTCCATGCACCTAAATCTACTCTGCATTTCTTCTTCATCATATCGACTACTTACGTGCACTACTCTGGCGTTGTGCGCCAATACCCACTACGCACAGTTTTGATACCGCGCACCGATATCCCACATGCATTTTTGTCCTATGCATGCACCATGCCAAGTTTAACATATTCCATAGCACTCAAATATCTGCACACATTACTGAATACACCGTCTTGAAACAACTTATACTCATACTTATGCATGTACTAACAAAACTCCTATGCGTTAAGCAATACTTGCGCACCCCGTGTGCACCTTACTATGTGTGTACTTACCACGCAAGGCTAATTTCAGCGCGTGCATCTACACATAATAATCTTCTGCGCGGCACCACAATTTACTGCGCACACTGGCATGCCAATGTTTTCCCGCGCAGTGCCAAATTTACCACGCACGCCAGTATGCCAACCTTTTCCATGGACACTCCGTGACTCAAATTCTGGTCACTTCAAAGTTAATTTTCTGTGAATATTCACTTCAATGGCACTCCTTTGGCCCATCCAAGCTCAGTCTTGAACTGAAGCTCTGATACCATTCTGTAACATTCCCCTGACCAACCCCAGGCCGGGGTACACCACTCCAGAGCAACCACTCATGCTCTGACACCAATCGGTAACATTCCTAGCCTTCAGGCCGGGCCATTCCAATCTAGGGAACACTTTCATTCCCATACTGCGGAACATAAAGTAGCATACCCAGTAGTCAACTAAGAAATGCGACATAAATTTACTCTTTAAACTGCATGCAACTAAAACATATACATACAACACGCTCACAGAAGCTTTACATATTAGCATAAACAAACAATTACTTTCTGTAACATACACATTTTATATTGACATAATAGTAACTATAGATATGCATCATTTACAGGGAATTACCCATAAGCACACAAGCAATCATAATCACATATATGATAAAATCGTAACATAGGCATGTAGTTAACGAAACAACATATCATTTTACCATACAATTGGTACTTATCTTAGAAAGAATGTCACCAATTTATTACAGATTGTCCACTAACCTCCAAGCCATAGACTACACAGTTCATCACTCTCAACAGTGAGTCACCCCCAAGCTAGGACTAAAATCCAGCCAGGGTAAAGGGTTCCTATCCAGGCTAAGGCTCATGGACAGTAGGAAAGAACCCATCTCATGTGCTCACTCAACTAATAGCCTACAACCTCTCATTCCCCACATGCCTGTCCCACCCAAGGAAGTGTGCCCCTTCTCTGCTCAACAGTCCCTCGGCTGCCCCACTTCCCTTCTAGGGCTTCAGCAATAGGCCAGACCGAAAGTCTCAGAGCACTGTAGCTGTAGTTTAGCACCTTCAGGAATCAATCCCCAACAATTCTCTCGCTCAGATAACTACTCATGAGCCTGACAACCCGCTTCTTCAATCCCGCTCCAAGCTAACCAGGTACACCAACCAAAAAAGGTGCGGAAATAGGCTTCAAAATGGTGAAATGGTTATCTCAAGGATAACAGAATGTATGAGTGAAATGGTCATGGAATCAATGACTGGATAACTGAGTGTGTACAGGAATCACTGTGAACTCTTCGTGAAGAGTGATGGTGAGAATGATGGTCCTCCCACCTATTGGTAAGGTATTCGTGAGAAAAATATCCCAATGAGCTAAGTTCCTCCACGATACGAATGCATGTCCCCAACTTGACTCTTGTCATATCAGAAGCTACTTTTGTCCACTTGTCCCCAACTTTAGAACTTAGGATAAAATAATTAGCCATACTTTATGTTTTAGGAAATATTAATATAATATTCCCTTAACTTTTGGCCCTCCCTCTCCCTAACTAGTGAAGTTCAGTCCCCCATCTCTTTTATCGTGGTCGGTCTACGTGCAATGATGTATTTTATATTAATCATGAGTCATGTACAAAGTAGGTGCATTGGCCCTTGAAATCTAGGCGTTCTGGCCTAATACCAAAACATAAGCATTCCAACTTATAATACTAGCTCACCAGCCTATAATGCATATCATATACATAAAGGTTCACTAACCTTAATATTGCATCCACTTTAGTTACTGCGCGCGGTATCTGTTGACCTCAAGGTTGTGCGTTCTTTAGTTACTGCGCACGGTATCTGCTGACCTCAAGGTTGTGCGATCTTTAGTTACTGTGCGCGGTATCTTGCAATGTGCATATTACATCATTTTACTGTGCAGTTCATGCACACACTATGCCATATTATGTGCATTATCAAATGAGGTCAAAACATCTCACCAGTTTAAGTATATTTATATTACATTTACAATCGGGTTCAGTAGAGGGCTATTTCAATCCCCTCCCGTTATTTATGCATTGTCCTCAGTGCATCATACACCCATATATATCGGTGTTTTCAAAAATCTTCAAAAAGATGTCGGTATTATGTCCGCATTGCATCTTCATACTCCCAATTAGCATCCCCGGGACCGTACTAGGTCCATTGAACCTTTACAATCCCCATGGCTTGGTTCCAGATCTGTTTGACTTTTCGGTCCAAAATGTGCATCGGATGCACTTGAAAAGTGCCTTCTTGTTCCACCTGAATCATATTCCAATCAATAACATGATTAGCATCGGGTATATATTTCTTTAGAAATGATACATGGAAGACGTTATGAACAAACATAGATGTAGGTAATGCAATCATCTAAGCAACTGGACCAATCCTCTCTAGGATTTCAAATGGTCCACAAAATCTGGCTGCTAACTTGGCACAACTTTCCAACTTTAGGGAACTCCTGTTAGCTTTCACCTTCAGGAAAACATGATCACCCACTTTGAATTATCCGTGGATTATGTTTTTATCAGCATAACTTTTATGTCTGTCTTGGGAAGCTTTCAAATTTTGCTTAATTTTTAACATTTGGTCCTCCATCTCCTTGAGAAACTCTGGCCCGACTACTGTTCTATCATCTTGGTTATCCCAGCTCACTGAAGTATTGCACCTTCTGTTGTAATGTTCTACAAATGGGCTCATCTTCAATGATGCCTAATACTCATTATTGTAAGAAAATTCTACCAAGTGTAGGTAGTCTTCCCATTTCGATGGTTTGTCCATCACATACATTCTCAGTATATCTTCTATCACCCTATTCACTCGTGTTGTCTATCCATCAAGCTCAGGATGATAATCATACTCAAGTTTATATTCGTTCTGAATCCTTTGAACAATCCTTTCCAGAAATTTGAGGTGAAATTCGGGTCTCTGTTAGACATAATCGTTTTAGGAATTCTGTGCAATCATGCCACTTCCTTCATGAAAATATCAACGACATCTGCTGCCTTGTCAGTAGTTTTTAATGTAATAAAATGCGCAACTTTCGTAAGCTTTTGCACTACCACCATGATCGAATCATGCAGCTTGCCTTTTCTAGGAAATACCGTAATAAAATCCATTGTCACCACCTCCCACTTCCATTCAAGAATGATTAAAGGGTGCAGCAACCCTACTGGGTGCCTATGTTCTGCTTTAACTTTCTCGCATTCCATACATCTTGCGATGTATTATGCTATCTCTCTCTTCATACCTGGCCAAAAGTATTGGATCTTGACCGCTGCTACGATTTTCTGATATCCAGGGTGCCCTCCATAAGGAACATTATGCATCTCATGCAAAATTATACGTTTCAAGTCCTGGACATTTGGTATGAAAATTTTGTTCTTGTGCAGCAGTATTCCATCTACTCCCAACTTATAAATATCCATCTACTCTGGTGTTTTACCTTGCTATAGTTTTGCTATCAATTCTCTGTACTGCAGATCTGCATTAGCAGCCTCTAGAATTTTTCATTTAACATCACTTTGATACATGTTTATGGTTGTAGGACGTAGTTCATGCACCCTCCTGCTAAGTGCATCAACCACTTTATTTTCTTTCCCTTTGATATGCTTTATATCAAAGTTATATTCGCTTAGAAATTATAACCATTTTCTTTGCCTAGCATTTAGATTTGGCTGATCAAATTAATATTTCAAACCATTGTGGTTTGTTTATAGCTCAAACCTTTTTCCCATGAGGTAGTGTATCCATTTTCTTAGGGCATGTACTATGGCTGCCAAATCCAAATCACGAGTGGCATAGTTTCTTTCATGATCCTTCAACTTCCTTGATTCGTAACATATCATGAATCCATTTTGACTGAGGAATCCACCAAGTCCTTCATTACATGCATCTGTGCATACAATGAAATCTTCGTTTGGGTCTAAAATCCTTAGTATTGGAGCACCTGTCAATAATTGTTTCAAATGTTGGGAACTCCTTTCACAGTTCAACATCCACTAAAACTTCATACCCTTTCTTTACAAGGAAGTGATTGGGTGTGCTACCTTTGAGAATCCTCCAATGAATCTCTTGTAGTAACTTGAAAGGCCCATGAATGATCTAACCTTTGTCACATTCTTTTTTATTGACCATTCTCTAATGGATTCTATCTTCTCAGGGTCCACTGCTATCCCATCTTTTGAGATGATATTCCCCAAATAATGAATTTGATATTGATAAAATGAGCACTTGCTCAATTTTGCATACAACTGATATTTCCTTAATACTTGCAGCACCATCCTCAAATGATGTTCATTCTCTTCCTCTCACTTGGAATATATAAGATTTTCATCCAATAATACAATGAAAAACTTGTCCAAATACTCTCGAAAAACACCATTCATTAAGCACATGAAAATAACTGGTGCATTTGATAACCCAAATGGTACCACTGTGAACTCATAATGACCATACCTTGTCTTGAAGGTGGTCTTGCTAATATCTTCTTCTTTAATTCTTACCCGATGGTATCCTGATCTGAGATCTTTCTTTGAAAATATCTTTGCATCCTTGAATTGATCAAAGTGGTCATCAATCCTTGGTAGAGGATACTTGTTCTTAACAGTCCCTTTATTCAACTGTCTAAAGTCAATGCACAATATTAACGTTCCATCTTTCTTTTTCACAAACAAGACTGGGCACCCCAAGGTGGCACACTTGGACGTATATACCCCTTCTTCAGAAGTTCTTCAAGCTACATTTGCAACTCTTTCAATTCTGGCGTACTCATTCTGTAAGGAGTATTTGACACAGAAGCTGCTCTTGGTGTCATATTTATAGAAAAATCAATGTCTCTCTTTGGGGGTATTCCCGATACCTCCTTGAATACATCTTCAAACTCTTTCAGGACTACATAATCTTCCAAATTTGGCACCTTGTCTTTAGGTGTCTCCTCCATATGAACTACAAATATTTGGCATCCTCTTCTATAACATTTCTTCAGCTGCAATGCTGAAATTTATCTAACGGTTATTGCCCTGGGAATTCCCTACACTTTCCTTTGGTTCCCTTCTTCATCCAAGCAAGTGAATGATTTGTTATGACAATCCAATAGAGCATGATGTGGGTCCAACCAATCCATCCAATTAGACAATCATAGGAACCTAAAGGTAAGATGTTCAAATATGCCTTGGTATTCAGTCCATTCATGTCTATGAGGCATGACTTAACCATCTCATTAACTTTTCTTTTGGCTCCTATAGCCAGTTGCACCAACTAGGATTTCCCATGCTTGCTTCTTGGAAATTGCAAACTTTCCACCATCTTAGGGTCTATATAACTATGACTAGCTCTTGAATCAATTAAAATAGCAAGGGTTTGGTTGTTGATCATACCTTCCACTTCAATCATATGGGACTGATACTCTGCTTGCTTGTTGTCTAGGGTTGCATAAATCCTTGGCACATATATTCCCATGTCGTCTACTGTATCAGCTCATTGTACATTGTGAACAACCCTACTTTTTTCACCTCTGTCAAGACAATCTCTAAACCTATGTTCTCCTTTACAACCCCAACATTGCATAGGTGACTGTCTTGGCCCTTGACTCCTTGTGTGAATCACTCTTGTTTCCTTATGCATTTTCTGCCATTGTGGATTATTTCTCAAGAATGGTGGCTTAGATCCCTTCTTTATCTGATCCATCTTGAATTTCTTATTGTCTTCCCAATCCTTTTGGAAAGATGGCCTTGCTTTTAGTTGGTCATATAAGCATTTAGCTCTCCTTATGGTCTCTTCTAATGTCTTGCTATCATCATACTATATTTTTTCACTGATGAATGATGGCAATCCACTTGAATACCTGTTACACATTATTTTCATCATCCGTATGACTGTTAATGATGTAAACCTATCTTTTACCTTCAGAGGGGTCAGTGGCCTGAGTTCCTGAAGAAAGAAGGGAGAAGAACTTTTCCTGAGAAAAGAATTTGCATTTTCCTTTGTAAAAACCCTATTAAAGAGGATGTTCGCAGGTTTCTATATAGGCAGGGTGCAAGAATGCCTTATTCTCACAGGTTGCACCATAGTTGGGTCACGAGGAGTTTAGAGTCTGCTCTATAGGCAGGGTGCGAGAATTCTTACATGTGGGAAAAATGAGTGTTTTCTTGAATCTTCTAGAAGGAGAAACTTCCAT
>JASDQU010100790.1:518119-530049 GCA_032191745.1 Picea mariana
GGATTTGGACATCCTTCTGCAATTCTTAATGGTCTCAACCATATTCATATCTTCATTTCTTTCTTCTCCATTCCTGTTGAAGTTCATTCCTTCCATGCCCAAATGGACATCCATCCCTCTGCTCTTCTCTGGATGATTGTAATTCCCCTATGCCTCTTCCATTCCTATGGACTTTGCATTGGTCTAACCTGATCGAGTTGTCTTTAATTCTACAAAATGTGCATCCATCGAAACTAATCAGGCTAACAATTCAACAATTCATGAGACTGTGCACCATCTCGATTCAACATACACATCAACATTATCACTCCCGGTTTCTTGGTGTTATCACCACGACAATTCTAGATAAGACCCAAGTATCGAGAACATAGATGCGCAGTCCCTTCCGAGATACACTTGTGCAAGAAGGTGTTTTTTCGAAACCACTTTTGCCAAGACACAGTATCACGTGTCTCAACATGTCAAATCCACCACTCATGGAGCTTGCGACGACTAGTTAGAGCACCCTTCTTCATTCGTTCGGTACTTCGCAGCCATTTGACGTCATCTAAATGCCACCATGTAACGAACTCAAAAGCTAATCATTCGAAATGGATTGGATGAGCATGGCAACCCAATGCACTTGTACTTAATCTATCTGAGCTTCATAAATGGAGTTCTATAATTACCACTCCCCATGTATGAAGATATCTTCATATCTATATCCGAAGTAATCTCCAAACTGATTGACTTCCTGCTCTCTGTAAAGACACATTTCGGTATCCCCAACCTGAGATACATGGACAAGGCTAAGTCAAGTGAGACTGGTTATTCAAGAAACATGCTAGTCTTTCCTGCCAATAAAGAGGAAAGGGTCCTTGTGCGCATTCTAGCAACTATGTTCCGCATAGATCCGTTTATAGACTTGCGATTGGAAGTCAGGATGAATCCCACTATAAAGTATTTAGTCATCAATAGGCTAGTCGCTAAGAAGAAAAGGAGTAAGCAACATAAGAAGGAGGAATCTACGGCTGAAGCAGCCGAAAGTGTTGGAGAGAATCAACCAGTCTGGTTAGACTCTTCTTTAAAGGTGGAGATCACTAAGCTGAAGTATGTCTTCAACTATGATAAGCATGTCTCAATGAATTTTGAACCAATGGTAGCAGAGGTAAAGAGTACAAGAGATGATAGGCATGTTCTTCAAACGACCCTTTTTACAACAGGCTAACTGCTGTCATCACCCTTTCATAATTTTGTGATTAATACGATTATATAAATACAGGAATGGATTTTAAACTATTTTATTACAATTTATATCTGGTGATGTTATGAATCTTGTTTTCTTTTATAATAAGCTTTTCTTTTCTTTTCTTGTAATCTTATATTTTATTTTCATCTGTTTCAATCGGAGGAAATTAAAACTCATAATTCTTTTTAATTAAAGCTCCGATGCGTTTATGTGTTTCTTTTTCTTTTATTATTATGCAATTTAAACTTAGACTCATCGTCTTCCAAGTGACTTCGTGTGCATTAACTTGACCTATTCATTTATATTTATCATGCATAGCAACATTACAAGGTAAAACACTTCTCCATGCACCTAAATCTACTGTGCATTTCTTCTTTGTTGTACCGACTACTTACGTGCACTACTTTGGCGTTTTGCACCAATACCCACTGCGCACAGTTTCGATACCATGCACCGATATTCCACATGCATTTTCGTATTATGCATGCACCATGTCAAGTTTAACATATTCCATAGTGCTCAAATATCTGCGCACACTATTGAATACATCATCGTGAAACAACTTATACTCATACTTATGCGGGTACTAACAAAACTCCTTTGCGTTAAGAAATACTTGTGCACCTCATGTGCACCTTACTATGTGTGTGCCTACTGCACAAAGCTAATTTAAGCACATGCATCTACACATAATAATCTTTCTCATGATGACACAATTTACCGTGCACACTGGCACGCCAACGTTTTCCTGTGCGGTGCCAAATTTACCATGCATGCCAGTATACCAACCTTTTCCATAGACACTCCATGACTCTAATTCTGGTCACTTCGAAGTTAATTTTCTGTAAATATTCACTTCAATGGCACCCCTCTGGCCCATCCAATCTTAGTGTTGAATTGAAGCTCTGATACCATTCTGTAACGTTCTCTCAGCCAAACCTAGGAAGAGGTACACCACTCCAGAGCAACCACTCATGCTCTGCCACCAGTCGGTAACATTCCTTGCCTTTAGGCTAGGCCATGATACTCTAGGGAACACTTTGATTCCCATACTACGAAACTTACAGTAGCATACCCAGTAGTCAACTAAGCAATGCCACATAAATTTACTCTTTAAACTGCATGCAACTAAAACATATACATACAACGCTCGTGGAAGCTTTACATGTAAGCATAAACAAACAATTACTTTCTGTAACATACGAATTTTATATTGAAATAACAGTAACTACAGATATGCATCATTTATAGGGAATTACCCATAAGCACACAAACAATCATAATCACATATATGATAAAATCATAACATAGGCATGTAGATAAGAAAACAACATATCATTTTATCATACAATTGTTACTTATATTAGAAATACTGTCACCAACTACTTACAGACTGTCCACGAACCTCCCAGCCATAGACGACACTATTCATCACTCTCAACAGTGAGTCACCCTCGAGCTGGGACTGAACTCCACCCAAGGTAAAGGGTTCCTATCAAGGCTAAGGCTCAAGGACAACAGGAAAGACTCCATCTCATGTGATCACTCAACTAACAGCCTACAACCTCTCATTCCCCACATGCCTATCCCACCCAAGGAAGTGTACCCCTTCTCTACTCAACAGTCCCTCAGCTACCCCACTTCCCTTGTAGGGCTTCAACAATAGGCCGGACCGAAAGTCTCAGAGCACTGTAGCCATAGTTTAGCACCTTCTTGAATCAATCCCCAGCTATTCTCTCATCAGAGAACGACTCACGGGCTTGACAACCCTCTTCTTCAATCCTGCTCCAAGCTAACCAGGTACACCAACCACAAAGGGTGTGGAAACAAGCTTCGGAATGGTGAAATGGTTGTCTCAAGGATAATGGAATGTATGAGTAAAATGGTCATGGAGTCATTGACTGGATAACTGAGTGTGTACATGAATCACTGTGAATGGTGAGAATGATGGTCCTCCCGGCTGTTGGTAAGGTATCCGTGAGAAAAATCTCCCAATGAGCTTAGTTCCTCCATGATATGAATGCATGTCCCCAACTTGACACTTGTCATATGGAAAGTTACTTTTGTCCACTTGTCCCCAAATTTAGAACTTAGGATAAAATAATTATCCATACTTTATGTTTTAGGAAATATTAATATAATATTCCCTTGACTTTTGGCCCTCCCTTTCCCTAATTGGTGAAGTTCAGTCCCCCGTCTCTTTTATTGTGGCCGGTCTGGGCGCAGTGATGTATTTTATATTAATCATGAATCATGTACAAAGTAGGCGCATTGGCACTTGAAAGCTAGGCATTCTGCCCTAATACCAAAACATAAGCATTATGGCTTATAATACTAGCTCACCAACCTATAATTCATATCATATACATAAAGGTTCGCTGACCTTAATATTGCGTGCACTTTAGTTACTGCGCGTGGTATCCATGACCTCAAGGTTGCACGTTCTTTAGTTACTGTGCATGATATCTATTGACTTCAAGGTTGCACATTCTTTAGTTACTGTGTACGGTATCTTGCGATGTGCATATTACATCATTTTACTGTGCAGTTCATGTGCACACTATGCCACATGATGTGCATTATCAAATGAGGTCAAAAAAACTCACCAGCTTAAGTATATTTATATTACATTTACAATTGGGTTCGATAAAGGGATATTACAGGAGGAGATAGAATACATGTCCAGGGTCCTTTATTCATCAACAGTTGGTTGCTTGATGTATGTGATGGTTTTCACAACACAAAATATTTCACATGCAATGGGAGTTATGAGCAGGTATATGAACAAACCAGGTAAAGAACATTGGGAGGAATTAAAGTAGATTCTCAAGTATTTGAGAGGTACTGCTACTCATGCATTATGTTTTGGAGGTTGAAACACTGTTCTGTAGGGATATGTTGATTCATATAAGGTAGGTGATAAAGTTAGAAGGAGGAGCACCACAGGGTATGTTTTTACTATAGGTGGAACAATAGTGGGTTGGATTTCGAAACTGCAAAAGGTTGTTTCACTTTAAACAACAAAAGAATAGTATGTTGTTGCTATAGAGACTAGTGAAGAAATGATTTGGTTACAAAGTTTTATGGAGGAATTGGGAAAGAAGCAGGAGAATAACAGGTCGTACTGTGGCAGTGAGATTTCTATTCATCTTACAAATAAATTAACCTTCCATTTAAATAATAAGCATATACAACTCAGGTACCATTTCATACGATCCATCTTGGAAGATGGACATTTAAGTTGGAAAAGATACACACTAGCCAGAATCCTGCAAACATGTTAGCAAAGGGAGTAACCAGGGAGAAATTGAGTTCCTTCTCAGTTTCAGTTGGTGTTCAAGCATGAAGGTGAAGATGAGAAATTTTCTAGGTCCAAGAAGGATCATAATCTAGCAAATACAACAATGATGGAGTTGTTGAGATTAATCTTCAAGTGGGAGATTGGTGGTTGTGAAGCTCGATTATCTTCCTAATTTAGAGGATTTTATTTTTAGCAGTGTTTATACCCCATGAAGACTTTACACCATGAAAGAATGTACACTCCTCCACACGGGAAAGTGCAAAGGGGGATTTCCCCCCCTGCAGGATCTGGGGGGTCTGGGGGCAAGTAGGCACCTTGTAGGGGATTAGGAGTGAATCTCATGAAACAACACATTGTTTTTAGATGTATATTGTAATTTCATAGTAAATTTGGACCATTCATTATAAGGTCAGAGATCTGGCAGTAGAAGTTATGTTAGGTTTTTTTTCCCTAGAAGGAAACCCTCTTTTATGAGGGAAATTTATTGCGGTTATGGATCATTGCGAATATTGTATTTTGAGTGAGTATACTGTGAGAGAGAGAAGAGGAAGTTACAATGGGTGTGTTGTAAGTTGTATCCACTCATCTGTTGGATAATAATAAAGGAATGACCTTGAAATTTCTCTGGTGGATGTAGCCCACACTGGGTGAATCATGTATATATGTGTCTCTATTGTATTGTGTATCTTCATTGTTTTATTTATGCATTTGTTTTATTTTATTGCTCCGCAATACTATTTTATAACAATTAGAAGAACATGGAGTTACCCGCCTTTTGAACCACCCCCCTTGTGCATTTGTAACCAGAAAGAACAATAGAAAACAAAGAGATTGGAGTAAAATAAAGAGTAGGAGAAGAAATGATAGAAGTAACAAGTGAAGAAGAATATGAAGTCAATTATACTTCTCCAGGAAGAGTATTAGTACCAATATCCTAGACACCCAACAGTTAGTTCATATGACATAGTTCGATATTAAGGATGGTGAACCAAGAAAGTACCCTGAAGTTACCTATGTTCCATGGAACATGTAGAGATGATGTAAAGAAACATTGGTTCACATGTGAGGAAATATGTTCTATGAAGAGGATCACATATGACACATCGAAGATTCACAGCTGGAGACCGCATTCATGGATATATCCCTAACATGGTATATGAAGTACAAGGCCACTGCACCAATAGGAAAAATGAGATCCTTGATGGAGATCAAGAGAAATATATGTAAGGAATTCCAAAATATTACATTTGAGTCTCAATGCATTATAGAGATTAATGAGATTAAAAAAAAAATGATATAAACCATGTGGGATTATGACAAACGGTGCAATATTTTGCTGGATAGGATGATGTTCTAGATCCAATATGTGCATCATACAATGGTTCATTGTAGGGTTGCTTTCCCATATATGCACCCCACTTACCCAGAAGAAGGTTACTACTCAGGAAGAAGCGGTGGATATTATGATGTGATTAGAGGCTACACCAGGAGGAGGAGAGACATCGACAACTTTGGCATACGTACAGTCTTAGCTGGCCAACCTGACAATGAAATTGCAAGATATGGTGAGGAAAAAATTCATGTGAAAACATGTATGGTGCACAACATGTAGGTCAGAGGGGCACCATAGAGATGAATGTCCTACACTGGGAAACTATATGGCAATGGGTGCATCGAGTCCATTTCTGGTTAGACCTTAGGCAGAGTTGTGCAAGATTTATAGGCACTGGGACCATATACCACCTAATTACCTAACAATGGAAAAATATCAGAAGATGCATCATACTTCATTCTATGAATTCTGCAAGTCCATGGAACACAATGTGAACAACCGTTGATCACTCTAGTTGATGCAAGAGAATACCCATGATGTATTCTAGGTACAAGAGGAACATAAGGGTTGTGATCGTGGTGGTTCTAAGAGAGGCAGATATCAAGTAGGTCTTAAAGGGATATAAGGACATGGTCACGAACAAGGATATGGAGGAGGGGGAGGTAGACCACCCACTTGTTTTAACTGTGGAGAAATAGGCCATGTGTCAATATTTTGTACCAAATCGTGCGCTCTTTGTGGGTACTACTACAAGCTCGATCATGTTATAGAGGATTTTCCCCACTTACTAAATAAGTGAGAAGAGAAGAAGGCACATTTCAATATGGTTAGTATAGAACCATGCGGGAATAAAAAACAAGATGATGAAGTTGATGTACAGGTGATAGCCTGAGGTGGAGAAAATATGAGAATGAACTTCAAGCATGGTGAAAGATTGGGTCAAAGTATGGAGGGGAAGAGAAGAAAGGTAGTGTATCCCCCTCCTAAGTTTGATGTTTCTCAACAGAAGATATTTCTACATGATGCACAGAGGGCCACAAAGGAAGAAAGAGCACGAGAAGAGATGCAATGCAGGTCGCTTGAGGAGGCCTAGATCTATGAAAAACTACAATGAGCGACACGAAGATCACTAGAAGAGGCTTAGGTCCATGAAGAATTACAACATGCAAAAAATAGGTCATTAGACAAATCTTATGTGCACAAAGAAGCAAAGAGTGTGATGTAGAAGTCGTTAGAAGAAGCACATAGACAGGAGGAATTGTGATGCATCGAACAAATGGAAATAGAGGAACATGTACATGAGTAGCTGAAGTGCATGAAACATGAAGAAGCACTGCATGACTTGGGTCGATAAAATAAAATTGAGGATCAAGTAAGTAACTTCTTGCATTGTCATTTAAGATTGTTAACTGATCCTGATGTTGCGTGAAAGTTGATGCAGATGTTAACAACCTGCATGGGGGAAGAAGGGATGGAGAGAGATATATCAATCCTCATACTAGAAAGGGATATGCTCCAGGTCAGTAAGAAGAAGCACAAATGAAGAGAGCTCAAGATGAAGGATAAACTCGGTAGTTATGAAATATATGGGATCATCCTGGATCTAGGTTCCGACATGAACATCCTACTAAAGAAGTCATAATTGATGGTTAAAATGAACTTGGTTTGGTGACCCATTCAACTATGGTTGGAAAATATGTACAAGATCTACCCTATAATTCGATTCGACAAAGTCAAAGTAAACATAGAAGGGGTGAATACAAACGTTGATTTTGAAGTGATAAATATGAAGCATGATTCTTATCCCTACCGTACCCTAGTTGCATTGATTGGTCCTTCAACAAAAATGTTGTGTTGAATTTGAAGGAGTGACATATTTTTTTTGAGACTGACACCCTACGCATGATCAAAGCTTTGGATCCTAATGAAGGGGACATGTATAATAAGACAATAGATGAAGATGCATTGAGCTCGGTTATTGAGAATATCTACAAGATCATTGGGCATTTGGAACATTATGTAAATCCCATGTAAAATGGGTAATTAAGTTGGAGGAACCTAAATTCATATGAAATTGATTCAGATGACGCCATGGAGAGGTGGTATATTTTTTTTTATGAATTCTCGATAAGGAGATGCATGCAGATTACCACTGAAGTGCACGAAGAAGAAATTGGGTCCTACTAGTTCGACGGGTTAGATCCAATGGATGCATTTATTACCTAGATACAACACATACCAAAACACCAATCGGTCCACACCCTTGATATAATGATAATAGGAATACTCGCGCAATGGTGGGTGACACGTCAAGAAAATTTTCGAGAATGGGAAACTATGGAGGGTCCATTAAGAGAAAGGTTTAGGCTATGGGTGGATGTAAATCATTATATTTTTTCTTGTGAAAGGCGATGGGTAGACAGGTAGTGTAATGGGGTGCGTAGCCAATATATGAAGGCCCAACACGTGCTACCAAGAAAACACTATGTCCCCCTGGTTCCTCGATTTTATACTGGGAAGGTAAGTGAGATGCATACATGGAGGATGGAGATGACTAATCAATATGTTGTAATATAAATAACATCCACTCATTCAATCCCCCTCAACCCCATTGAGAAAACAAAGGAGTTGCACAGGAGTAAGGAAATAGTGGGTAGTTAATGGATGCCACTAGATCTAGAAGGGTTGAGTCTAGTTCCTTAGTGAAGAAATTGATTGGATGGGAATGTGTGAAGAAGTGTTGGGACCTGTTAGGGATCATTGTGGCCAATTGAAAAAGGGTGAAATAATAAATGGGTGCATAGGAACATGTGCAATTCGCATGGATAATAATACCCATGCATATACATGGACATCACTATCACAATTAAAGTATGATGACCTAAATATTTCCATGCCATAAAAAGTGACATATCCATTGTGTGGCACCTAGGGGACAACCTATAGAGACAATAATTGATAATAAATGTTAAATATCCCACTCGAAGATTAGGAATGGTTGACAATAAACCATGGTGGCTATGCACCATGAATGCAAGAGGTTATTCAACAAGTTGACATAGCTTCAAAATCGAAAATGTGGGTGGAGCCACAGTAAAAAACATTCTTTCATTTACTCTCGGATTTACTGACATGATAATAAAAGTAGCAATTTTTTGGTGAGGTTTGAAGAGAACCATATGAAACTTTGAGTTATTAATAAGTTAGTGCATTCCCCCAGCTCTACCATTGTAATCTCCTAGAAATATCCTCTCTTCAAGTTAATACTTTCCCAGCTCAGAGTACACACTCCTATTTCTACAGGACAAACTTAGGCACTTTAGAATAGTGGAAGAGTAGAGAGGAAGAAATAAGGAATACAATATCCACAAACTAATGCTAGAAAACAACAAAATTGGTAGGAATAGTTTAAATTTATTCATCAAGTAGGCCACCCGCTCATAATAAATCCAATATTGCCTAGGATCAACAGATATCAGAGCCACCATTTCCCAAAAATTTGAGCTTTATAGGATCCCAAAGAGCAAAAGTGAAATATGTTCACTTCATTGATTATGACATTAGAGATCCTAAACAAATTCCATCCCTTATTTTCCACAATTATGATAAGGCGGTTCGAAGTTTGGGTTGTCAATAGCTAGTGATCACACAAGATTGTTCCATACCTCTTCATCAGGATGGAATACTATCTCTGGTTGATTTCCCTCACTTTGGACATGGGGGGTATGTTAGCATCTGTGTCTACTTATTACTTACGCTCCTCCATGGGGGATACCTTTGGCTGGGGGGAAATATATTGTTGATGCAAAAACAATCCATAGGGTTATAGGTTTACCCATGTATGGAGAGGAGCTTGAAATAGAACTAACAACTGAAGATGAAACTTGAAACGAGGTATATGGAATGTATAGTACATGCTAGGGAATGCGTGGGGTGGTAATTTATGAAATTAATGCTCAATCAGTTCAATTCACTACCCAATTGATCGCTTATAAAATTATACGTAATTGTATGAAGGAGGAGTTCCCACTCGAGATTGTCATCGCAACTTAGCATTTTCTAGTAGGTGTCCAAATGGCTTGGGCATGTTATATATTGAATGAATTCATTAAGGACTACTTCTATTCCCAAAACCTTGGGAAGGAATTTCACTATAGTAGGACTTTGCTACTCCTCAACATGGTTCTCTGGAGGCCCCCTCTAGGCTTTGAACGAACTGTTGGGAGTGACCCTATTTTTGTAGCTCCTTGATTCTTTCCATTGCATGAAATTAGGGACCCTTCCATTTAAGAATCCCATGAAAAATATTTCAATAATGGTACCAACAACTTATCCAAGCAACTGCTTCACAAATGTACTTCCCGCACATTATTATTGATAGGTATACTATCTTCCTTGTGTTTAAATGGATTTTTCATAACATTTACATCTATCCCAGTGATGCCCAATGAGATGTAACGGCGTTGCTTCCATTCTATGTCAAGGAAGAGGACATCTAGTAGGGGGTCACTGATTGGCCGAAAAATCTACAACCAGTCCCAGATGAAGAAATGGAGACTCCATAAATGTGCACTAAGCACAACTAATCACAAAATCGGGTTGATGTTGCATGGATGCAAACATAGCACATGGTCCCCATTGGAGGGGGATTCAAGGATGAAACCTCATCCAAAGAACCTCAATACCCACACTCTACTTTTGAAAATCCTCCTAACCATGGGTCTAACCTTGCACGAGTGAATTTCAATCCACACACAATGGCACCCTCCACCCATCACATGTAGTAGTCAACACAGTCCGCCCTAGATAGTATGAAAAGACAACAATCTAGTCAAACTATTTACATTTCCACTCCCCTTGTACAAGAGGGTTAAGGACAGATGGCACCTAGTGTAGCGACTTTGATCACTGCTTCAAAACACAGTTGTTACTGCAACAACAAATCCAAATGAACACTACTTGTAATTTCGACCATCTCTGTCACCAAATTGGGGTACAACAACATCATCTAAAAATATATCGTGGCCACTAGCTTCAATGAGTAGTCTTAGTAGTCTCACATGGATTCCTCTATTCGACTAGTTAGTACCCAATCTGGCGGACATAGCCAATACCGACATCTCATTAGCACCAATTCCAATTCTCGTGGTGCAAGAATGTGTTTCCAATCTACTTTCGGAGTTGATGGATCGACACCAAACACTTGGTCGTTCTCACACATAACTACAAATAAAACACAAAGGGGACATTACCACGCACAATCATATGCATAAGACCTATCAAATGGAGGTTCAATATCTCTAGGGCTTACAACAACAATATGATACAAAAGTTATGGCCCATGCAACCACAAAGGATCAATATATTAAGATTAGTATGGTTTTTACTAACCTCATAGGGATGGTGGACAATTTATATGTGCAAATACTGACCACCTTAGTAGAAGGTCATGACATCCCCCCCTATGTTAAAATATTGGTCATCAAGGCCAATGTACAAAATTTGGACTCAGAGATTACAACTCTACCTTCACCACTCCACCAAATGAATCTGAAGGTGATTCAGCTATAAAACAAGATTTCATTACCAAAAGCATCCATCCAAGATGGCTAGCATAGATTGAAGGAATTTTCAACAGTGGTTGAGTGAAGCTTCAATATATGGACTTATCTACTTAATCCCCCCAAGTTGTGAAAAATTGATGATAGAGTTCATGTAGTGAAGGATAAGGTTGGACAATGAAATAGTAGGTTGGCCTCTCTACCTCTAGGCGAGTGCCCAACTGTGATGGTATCTATTTCATCCAAAGCGAGAAATATTTATATTGTCCAGTTTGAGAAGCAAAGCATATCAGAGCTAATCAAAATTGTGACTGATAAGGCCTTAATATTTTATACCTAGTTTACTGATGCACAAATTGTTTTCGGCCCCTTGATCAATAAAGTGGAAACAATGGATTCAATGGCCCCTTATTTCATAACATCTGATGCAGACATGTTTGTTCATCTCACCCAAGAACTTTAGGGCAACCTCAATGAGAATGATTTCCAATTCGACGAGTTCATTCA
>JASDQU010100790.1:559870-572265 GCA_032191745.1 Picea mariana
AAGAATATAGTTCACTTGCCTCTTAGGTTAGATAGTTGTTCAATGAGAAGTCTTAATTATTTTACTTGCAGAAGAATTTATCTTAGGGTAGTTAGCTATTTACTTGCTTTAATAGGTTAGCTAGTTGTTTTACTTACTTGTTTACTTGCTTTACTAGAATAGTTGCTTGCTTGTTTATTTACATGCTTTCATAGGGTAGTTGCTCATTGAATTTAGGTAGGCAAGCTAAAGTATTTTTCTTTTGTTATTTTCTTATTGTTATGCTTAAAATAGTTTTCTTTTGCTTATTGCTTATTGTTGATCTAGTTTTCTTTAAATAGGGTTTTTACTTGCTTTCTTAGAACTATCCATCGATCCTTGGTCCAAAAGTACTTAGATTACATAGTTTCAAGTTTCTTAGTAGGGTTTTCTCATTAGATAGGTTTGCTTGAATAGATTATCTTTTAGATAGCCACTTCCTTAGTTAGACTATACTACTACTAGCCCTTATATCTTGGCATATATTTTTCTACAACTCTAAGTTTACTTACCCCAGGTTGATAATTTAATTGAGGGTTTTTAGTGTGTTTTTAGTGCATATAGAACACCCATCAAACTGTCCAACCCAAGGAATGTACCCCTTCATTGATATCATCCTTTCAGGCATCCCATTCATTTATCATGGTCTCTCTGGAACAGACAGTTAGGAATTTCTCAACTGAGAACTTAAGGGAAATTGCTTCTAGGAAAACTATCATCAAACCAATAGCAACCATTTGTTGTTTTATTGAAACTCATGCATGAGTTCATTCTTCAGACCTGAAAACCTTCCTCTTCATTTTTCTAGCTCCAATTCACTCCAATTATGCTCTAGCTTGATCTAGAATTCACCCTCCATGGCTTCATCAACTTCAAGTTCTATTTCTATCTCTCTCCTTATTTTCCCTATAGAAACTTTACTAACTAAATACTGCTATTCCAAACCATATGAATTTCCTCTCTTTGGCTTACCCTTCTTGACTCACACTCTTCCCCAAGGTGATTGTACTCAACCTCCATGTTCCCAATAACTTTGGGATGTGACCACACACACCCACCCTCTTACATGTATTCAATGATTGGTTTTGGGAACACTCAATAAGAAATGGGAAGGTTCATATACAAATAAAAAATTTRGGAAAATGGATTAAATTAATATACATGGGTATTTAYTCCTTGGACCCTTCTTGGCCATTMTCCTAGACACTCCCCCCTCTTGTGGATTAATTCATCCCCCATCTCTTGTCTATGTCCCCTAAGTAGCTGGCATCACATTTTTATTAAGAAAACAAGGAAATACAATTCACATATTACATCGCTTGGCCATAGCCACATATTATATCTACATAAGCACTAATTAAATTGGGGATTATAGTTGGGATGTCATATTCCCCCTCCCCTACAATTGTGCATTGTCCTCACTGCACTCTAGGTCGATATATATATATATATATATATATATATATATATATATATATATACAAATTACATCGCAACACTTAGAAAATAAAAAATCTACAATTTAATGTTGCACGGAATTGCAAGTAGTCAACGCTCCCCGGTGTATCGTGAAAAGGGACTAATTGCCTCTTGTGGATCCTTGAATTCTAGAGGTGATGAGGTTACCAATGACCCATGGGTTTTGGTCTAGCGATAGTCGTACTACCACAAAAATGGTATCCGAGTTAGTTGTTGGCATGTTCACAGGCAGAGTGTGCTTATCATTGATGGCAAGAACAATAACGACGATGGAATATTGGCAGCAATGATGAAAAACAGAAAAGCCACAATGATAGCATCATGAATGACGAGACCATGAGAAATTGTTGCCTACAAGCTCAGGAGGAAGAGCACAGGGCAGAGAGTTGGATTTTCCAGATAGCCAGAGATTATCATGAAGGTAGCAAGGAGCGTGCGTAGGATTCCTTAGAATCTGTGAGTTTGCAGAAGGAATAAAGCTCAGGAGGAATAATGCAGAGTTGCATGTAGAGTGCAAGTGTGCACCAGGTTCGAGGTTAACTTCATTGCCAAAACTCAGGAGATATAGCATTTTTGAGAAATGCAGACGAGACCCAAAGTCATCAGGACTAGCAAAAGGAGCAAAGGTCGAGACCCTTGAACACTTAGAAAACCTTCTAATTCAGAGAAATCAAAAGCTTAGGAGAGAGACTGATAGTGGTCGTTGGATCAATGATCCATATGAAAAAAAACTATTTGATCAAATAAAGTGAAGGATCGGAAAGAAGGGACAAAAAGGGTTGAGAATTTGAATACCCGAAAACCTGACAATCGTTGGATCATTCTAAGTGGAAGGACTATTTAAGCTAGAAAATCAACATCCTGGATATATCGGGCCATCGATATAAGACCATGATCGATGAACAACATTTAGTTTGAGTCTAAATTTGCGAGGAGGTTACGCTCTAGAAAAATCTCGCCTCAATTTTTTTTAGTTTGAGATTTGAAAGACTCGAAGCCTGGACAACTGAAAATCTGAAATGAATAAGGACTATTGGATTTGGAGAACATATGATGATCGTTAGATCAAGGAGATCTACGTCAGAATGGACATGTGGCATACCTTGTCAGCATACCACGTCAGCAAGGACGTGAGGGAGATCTACGTCAACATACCACATCAGCAAGGACATGTGGCAAACCATGTTGGCAGACCCCGTCAGCAAGGACATGTGGCAGACCATGTCAGCAAGTACACATGGCATATTTAGGTGATGACAAGTGTCAAGAGGAAATTGGCTCATGCCATGTCAAAAAGTGACATAATAAAGTTACATAATTATGGGATATTTACCACCAATACTTTCCCAAAGTCTCGAAGTCTCAAATGCCAAAGTCCTGAACTGGACATGAGACGTCCGATCTGGAGATCACTTTGGGAGAATTCTCAATTGTCGATCTAATACATTGGAAGGATAGCGTAAGTAAAATAGCTGAAGTACCAAAGTGAATGAGAACCATCAGCTGAAGTACCGAAGGTTGAGATCACTTCGGGATTATTCTCAGTCGTTGATCATACTACAGTGAAAGTTGAGACTTGAGAATTCCAAAGTCCGGAGAACAGAAAGGATCGTGGTCATTGATCCAAAAGGGACATGCGTCAGTGGATTGTCAGCTACAGGAAAAAGGTGATAGAGATAAAGTTGAGATTTGAAATCTTCGAAGTTTGGAGACCCAAAGGAGATCTCTACCATTGATCAAGAAAGGGGACACAGGATCATTGATCTAGTTGTTGATTGATAAGGACAGGTGTTAGCGGATCATCGACTCCGAAATATTGGCGTATGGAGGAGAGAAAGGTTTGAGATTTGAAACTCCCAAATCCTGGATCACGAAGTAAATCATAGCCATTGATTTAGGAAGGATAGATCTAATCTGTAGACTTGAGAGGATATATCTGAACTGTCAGTTCAGGAGCACCGTCAAGATCGTGAGATCGATGATCCCTTCGCATTGTGGGGACTAAAGGTGTGTGAACTTTAAAATGTTGAAGGTGGGCTGCAATCGAAACCATATTTTTGGAGAAAGGACGCATGGATCTCTATGCTGAATTGTGGGGTGAAAAGTGGGTTGGCCTCAAACTGCCTTTGGATGCACCCACAATCATGTGGTCACATGAGATCATTGCCCAAGGTCATATCAAGAAACAAAGCTAGAATTCACTAGATAGAGATCAGGAAGAGGCCTTTGAATAGGAATTTTTTCACAACCATGGTCACATCAACGAAGGTTAAGAGAGGAGCCAGCATGTTGCTAGGCTCCACCTCGAGATTTCGGGAGTTGGGAGAATCAAGGTGACTCGCAGAAGAAAATGTGAAACGTGAAGTCACGAAACACTTTTTGGATAGGCGCCTGATCACAGTTCATGGTCACATGAAAGGAAGGGGCTTAGCTAGAAAGGATAGTGCCCAATGTGAAGTTTTCTTAGGAAGGGAAAAGGCACCAAAGGGATGAGTGCACAAAGGTTATCTCTGTAACTTCCAGAATGAAGTGATTATATCTGCTAGAGAATTCGAAAAGCTTTAGGGTGATCGCCAGAGGAGATGAAGATTCTTGAGGTAACTGCCAATGGAATGAAGACTCATCATAGAGACAATTGACAGATGGAAAAGTGTCAAAGACTGTAACTTCCAGAGAAGCCAAAGAATCTTAGGATAATGGCCACCGATGAAGAACATACTTAGGATAATCGCTAGAGAGGATGAACAGTTGTGTGTATGATTTGGAAGAGGACTTGGCATGATAAATATATGCAGAATAGAGAAGATATGGTTGCCTATTTTGATAGTTATTCATGCATGAAGAAGTAGGTTGTGCACAGGAGTTGAAGCGCATAGAAGAGGCATAGCACAAATAATGGAAATGGTGCATAGAGAATAAAACATAGAATAAATACATAGAAAAAAATGCATATCTAAGAGATGAAGAGAAAGCCGAAGTGTGCATGCAGAGATGGAGCAAAAGAATAGAAATCACAAGAAGATGTGAGTAGTAAGACACTGATGCAAGCAGAGAAGAGCAGTGTAGCAGAACAGTGATGACACGGGTAAGTCATTGATAAATACTGTATCACTGTAATAAATTTAAGTAACAAAGATTTATATCTCAGGGTGGTAGGATGGTTCTAGGGAGTATTATTGTCCTCAGAGTTTCAAGTGGGTTCTTGAACACATGGAGTTGTAGCTTCCATCTAGTTGCAGCTAGAAAAACTAGGGTGGTAGGGTGGTGCAAGGGAGAAATATTGTTCTCTTTTATACAGGTTGGTGCATGTGTAACTCAAAGATGATGCTTCTATCCAGTTGGTGCTGGAACACTGAGGGAGTTGGTTCTTCCTTCTAGTGGGTGCTAGAGAATCAAGAGAGTTGGTGCTCTCAACAAGTTGCATCTTGTACAGGTTGATGCCTGTGTGACTGGAAGTTGGTGCTTCCATCCAGTTGGTACTGGAACACAAAGGGAGTTGGTTCTTCCTTCTAGTGGGTGCTAGAGAAACCAGAGAGTTGGTGCTCTTAGCAAGTTGTTGCTTGTTAAATAGAGGTGGTAGCATCGAAAGGAGTTGGTGCTCATAAGAATGATAAAGTGCAGAAAGTAAAGACTACTTATCATATTAAGAAGAAGAAGTTTTCTCCCTTTATGGGTTTCCTTAGGAATATCTGTCTCTGTATATTTCATGTGTGTGATTGATGTTGAATATTCTATCGCTTACTTCTCTACATTATTGTGATCATCGTTGAGTGTTCTGTAAAGAGTTTAAAATGGGTATAATTGTTTAACCTCAGTAACAATTGATTCACCCCCCCCTTCTCAGTTGTCCAACAATTGGTATCAGAGCCAGTTCCCTTTATTTAAAGGAAGATCCTAGAGCTTAAACATGAATAGCCATGAAGGAACTTCAACCAACAAGGTCCCTTTATTCAATGGAACAAACTTTTCCTTCTGGAAAGGTAGGATGAGAACCTACATAACGGCTTTAGGTGCAGATGTCTGGAATGTGGTAGAGATTGGTTATGTAAAGGCAGTTGTACTAGCTTCTAAGGATGATAAGCTAGAATTCATCTTCAACACTAAGGCTATGAATGTTATTTTGAGTGGGCTTGCAGAAGAAAAATTTCTAAAAGTTATGCACTTAGAATCTGCCAAAGAAATGTGGGACAAGCTCATTATCAATTATGAAGGTAATGAGAAGGTAATGGGTGCCAAGCTTCAAACCTACAGATTACAGTTTGAATAACTAAAGATGAAAGAGGATGAAACTATTGAGAAGTACTTTCTAAGAATTGAAAAACTAGTAAATGCAATGAAAGAGCTTGGTGAAAAAATTGAGGAAGCCTCTTTAGTTTAGAAAATTTTGAGATCTTTTCCAGATAGGTTCAACCCAAAGGTCTCTTCTCTAGAAGAACTTAATGTTCTAAAAGTTCTACCTTTTGATCAACTTCTAGGAATGTTGAATGCATATGAAATGAGGATAGGTCACTTTGCATCTATGTGTCCACACAAGAAGAAGGACTAGAACTCTGAAGGTGAAGAGAAGTACAAAACCAAGAGATTTGATAAAAACAAAAGTTTATGTGTAAACAATGATGACTCTCCAGAAGACACAGATAGTGACTCTTCTTATGAAGATAAGGTAAATGACTTTATGCTTATGTCCAAATAGGATTATGATAATCAAAGAACAAGAAATGATGTTAATGATGAAGAATATTTGGTTGATATGGAAGGTGAACTAATCAGTGCTTTAGAAGAGATTGATAGACTCAAACTTAAAAAGAGAAAACAAAAACAGTTGTTGACGTAGTTTGAAAAGGATGGTAAAAAAGTTGATGAAGACCTTTCCTTGCTAAAAGTGGAGTTAGAAGAGGCAAAGAAAATAGAGGGCACTCTGAAACAAGAGTTATCAGAGAAGAAGGCAAGATGTGAATCCTTGGAAGAAGAGGTAGTAAAAACCAGAAAAGAGATGGAGAAGTTTAAAGTATTGTATCTCCAAAATCTTCCAATAATTAAAGCCTCAACAAAACTAAATGACATTTTTCAGCAAAAAGAGATCTCCTTTGTTGAAGACTGGTTTAGGTTATGTAAGTGGTTCAGACAACAAACAACCAGAAAGCAAAGAGCCAGTAAATATGATCAAGTTCCACGTCAACATGAAATCAGACCATGTGAGTACTATGTCACCAAAATCTAATAAAGACAAGATGATCCCTGATAAAAAAAAAAGATATCAGAAGATGGAGCAACAAATTCCAAGAAGAATTCCATCCTTCAGGTACTAAAGATTCTTCCATGGTTACTGTTTTTACTGCTCTAATTTTTTTCATAAGATTGCAAATTTTCAAATTCATTTTAGAGACATGCAACTGAGGAGGTCAAGAAATAAACAATATTTGCAACATAGAACTAAACAGCCAATGAGTAGACAACATTGCACCAATCTCTTTGAACTATTGAACGATGAGCTCGAATGTTATAATTGTCATAACTTTGACCACAAAGTTGCAAATTGCCATCTGAAGAATTACAAAGTAGATCCAAGGATAAAGCTCTTAGCTAGAAATGCTAGCACATGGAAAAAGAAAGATAGTGAAAAATGTGGTCTAGTACTTTCAACTCAAAAACAAAAAGACCCCTGGAATATAGATAGCGGATGTTCCAAGCACATGACTGGAGACAAGGATAAGCTTATGTCTATAAGTAAAATCAAAATAGGAAATGTGACCTTTGGAAATGATGAACCGGGTAAAATCAAGGGTAAAGAGATGACGAATTTGAGTAATGGAAAAGGAGATGCCTAGGATGTTCTGCTTATAGATGGTCTAAAACATAACTTTCTCAGTGTAATTCAAATGTGTGACAGAGGATATGAAGAGGTGTTCACCTCCAAAGATTTCAAGGTAAAGAATGTAAACTCAGGACAAGTGGTGGCTAAAGGCATAAGGATGGATGATAATGCATCTGTGATGAAAGAAGATAGAGAAGAGTCTCATCTAAGAAAACAAGATGAAGGTTGGTTATGGCATAGGATATTTGGACATATAAAATTTGAACACTTAATCAAGCTCAAAAATCTTGAGGTAGTAAAAGATCTTCCAAAATTATCAAAGCCACAAGATTATGTGTGTAAACCCTACCAAGTAGGAAAGCTAACCAGGACATGGTTTAAATCCAATGAGCTCTACTTCAACAAAGAAACCACTGCAATTAGTTCATATGCATTTATGTGGACCATTAATACAAGAAGGCACGAGGGAGGAAAACTATTTCATGTTGTTCATTGATGATTACTCAAAGGAAAAAATCAAACATTTGAGAAATTTAAAATATTTAAAGCTTTAATTGAGAATCAAACAAGAAACAGGTTAAAAGCAATAAGATCAGACAGAGGAGGAGAATTTATGTCAAGTGATTTCAAAAAATTATGTGATAAACATGGGATCAAGAGAGAATACACAATCCCATGAATTCCACAACAAAATGGAGTGGTTGAGAGGCGAGTATGATGACAGGGCTAATGAAAGAATCTTCTTAGGATATGCTACCAATGGTAAAGGATATAGATGCTTTAATAAAAGGTTGTATAAATTAGTTGATTGCATTGATTTAAAGGTTGATGAAAGAGTCCCAATAACAGAGGTGAGAAGTATTGAGTCTACTAAAGAGGACACAGTTGAAGCTGAAGATGAAAAGGTCTAAGAATCTAGTATTTCATTCCAAGACCAAGCTCACCCCCATAAAATACCATTTTTTGAGAGAGCAGGTCACCAATAAGATTATTCAGGCTCATTACACTCCAACCACATAACAAATTGCAGACATATTTACTAAACCCCTAGCCAAGACACCATTTGAATATCTTTGTCAGAAGTTGAATTCCATCTCTTCTCTCACCTAAGAGAGTCCATCCTGTCAGGGGGATTTTGTGTTGGTTGAACATCTGATACCTCCGGAAAGTACTGCAACAGATTAGGGGGAGCATGTTTTCTTTGAAATTGATGTAAAAGGGGGAGAAAAGGTGTGGTCTGGATTCTATAGTTGGAGGTCTAAGTAGAACAATGCAGTCCTTCAGGGTTTTGATGAATGCCAAAGGGGGAGATTGTTGGCATGTTCACAGGTAGAGTGTGCTTGTGATTGATGGAAAGAACAACAATGGAAATGGCATATTGGTAGCAATGAAGGCAAATAGGAAAGCAAAAATGATAGCATCAGGAATGATGAGACCATGAGAAATTTCTGTCTATAATATCAGGAGGATGATCATAGGGTAGAGAGTTGGAGTTTCTAGATAGCTAGAGGTTATCATGAAGGCAAAAAGGAGTGTACGTAGGATTCCTTAGAATCTATGAGTTTTCATAAGGAATAAAAATCAGGAGGAATAACACAGAGTTGTACGCAGAGTGCAAGTGTGCGCCAGGGTCGAGGTTAACTTCATTGCCAAAGATAAGGAGAGATAGCATTTTTCAAAAATGCAGAGGAGAGCCAAAGTCATCAGGACTCACAGAAGGAGCAAAGGTCGAGACTCTTGAACACTTCGAAAACCTTCTAAGTCATAGAGATCAGAAGCTCAGGAGAGAGAGAGACAGTGGCCATCGGATCAATGATCCAGATGACAAACAACCATCTGATGAAGTCAAGTGAAGGATAGGATAAGTGGGACAAAAAGGGTTGAGAATTCGAGTACTAGAAAACCCAACAACTATTGGATCATTCTAAGTGGAAGGACATGATAAGCTATAAAATAATCATCGTGGATAGATCGAGCCATCAATCTAAGAACATGATCGACGAACAACATTTAGTTCAGGTCTAAAGTTGCGAGGAGGTTATGCTCTAGAAAAATCTCACCTCAAGTTTTTTTCAGTTTGAGATTTGAAAGACTCGAAGCTCAGAGAGCCGAAAATTCGAAATGAATAAGGACCATCGGATCTGGAGAACATACGATGTCCATTAGATTAGGTAGATCTACGTCAGTAGACCACGCTAGCATGGACATGTGGTAGAACTTGTCAGCAGACCACGTCAGCAAGGATGCGAGGGAGATCTACGTTAGTAGACCACGTCAGCAGATCACATAAGCAAGGAAGTGAGGGAGATCTACATCAACAGACCACGTCAGCAAGGACATGTGGTAGACCAGGTTGGCAGACCACGCAAGCATACCATGTCAGCAAGGACATGTGGCATACCACATTACTAGACCACGTGAACAAGTACATATGGAATAATCAGGTGATGAAAAGTGTGAAGAGGAAATTGGATCATGCCATGTCAACAAGTGATGTAAGAAAGTTACATCACTCAGGGAGATTTACTTCAGGAGTTTTACCACCAGCACTTGCCCAAAGTCCTGAATGCCGAAGTCCGAAAGTGGACACTAGACGTCCGATCTAAATATCTCTTCGAGATCATTCTCAACTGTCGATCTAATATAGTGGAAGGATAGAGTAATTAAAATAGCTGAAGTATCGAAGTGAAAGGGAACTGTTGATCATTCAAATAAAATCCAATCATCTGATCTACTTCGGCAAAATATACTTCGGAAGGTTGAGAGACTACAGAGGTTGAAAGTTCCGAACACCAAATTTCCAAAGTGAATGAGAATCATTCATCGTGCAAACAATATATCAAACATCCAATCTACTTCGAAGAAATTGGCTTCGGGAAATTTGAAAGGTTGCAAAGTCCCGAAGATCACTTCGGGAGTATTCTCAACCGTTGATCATACTACAGTGAAAGTTGAGACTTGAGAATTATGAAGTCCGAAGATGTGAAAGGATTGCAACTGTTGATCTAAAAGGGACACACGTCAGTGGAATGTCATCTCTGGGAAAAATATGATAGAGATAAAGTTGATATTTGAAATCTCCAAAGTCTGGAGACCCAAAGGAGATCTTGACCGTTGATTGAGAAAGGGGACACATGATCATTCATCTAGTTGTTGATTGAGAAGGACAAGTGTTAGCGGATCATCGACTACAGAAGATAGATGTATGGAGGAGAGAAAGGTTTGAGAGTTGAAACTCTCGAAGCCCAGATCATGAATTAAATCACAACTGTTGATTTAGGAAGGATATATCTGATCCGTAGACTTGAGAGGATATATCTGAATCATCAGTTCACGAGCACTGTCAAGATTGTGAGATAGACGATCCCACCACATTGTGGGGATTGAAGGTGAATGAACATTAAAATTTTGAAGGTGGGCCGCAATCAAAACCATGGTTTTGGAGAGAGGACATGTGGATCTCTTTGCTAAATTGCAGGGTGAAAAGAGGGTTGGCCTCAAACCTCCTTTGGATGCACCTGCAATTGTGTCGTCATATGAGATCATCGCCCAAGGTCATATCAAGGAATGGAGCTAGTGCTCACTAGACCGAGATTGGGAAGCAACCTTTGAATAGGTGTTTGGTCATAGTCATCATCACATCGACAAAGGCTAAGAGAGTATCTAGCACGTCTCTAGGCTCCACCTCAGAATTTTGGGAGTTAATAGAATCAAGGTGATTCACAACCGAAAATCTGAAACGTGAAGTCATGAAGTGCCTTTTGGATAGGTGTCTGATCAGAGCTCATGGTCATGTGAAAGGAAGGGGATTAGCTAGAAAATCTAGTTTCCACTGTGAATTTTTCTTAGGAAGGGAAAAGGTGCCAAAGGGATGAGCGCATGGAGGTTATCTCTGTATCTGCCATAACAGAGTTATTGTATCTGCCAGAGAATTCGAAGAGGTTTAGGGTGATCATCAGAGGAGCTGAAGAGTCTTGAGGTAATTTCGGGTGGAATAAAGACTCATCATAGAGACAATTGATAGATGGAAAAGTGTCGAAGACTATAACTTCCAGAGAAGCCAAATAATCTCAGGATAACGACCACTGATGAAGAACAGACTCAGGATAATCTCCAGAGAGGACAAAGAGTTGTGTGTATGATCTAACAGAGGTCTTTCCATGATAAATATACGCAGAACCAAGAAGATATGGTTTCTTATTTTGATAGTTATTCATACAGGAAGAAGCAGGCTGTGTGGAAAAGATAAAGAACACAGAAGAGGTGTAGCATAGAGAATCAAAATGGTGCACATAGCATAAAACACAGAAGAAAGACATATAACAAAATGCATATCTAAGAGATGAAGAGAAATCTGAGGTGCACATGCAGAGATAGAGAACAAGAACATAAATCACAAGAAGATGCGAGCAGGAAGACACTGATGTAGGCAGAGCAGATCAGTGTAGCGAAACAATGATGAGACTAGTAAGTCATTGATAGATACTGTATCACTGTAATAAATTTTAGTAACAAATATTTATATCTCAGGGTGGTAGGGTGGTGCTAGGGAGGACTGTTGTTCTCAAAGTTTCAAGTTGGTGCTTGAACACAGGGAGTTGTAGCTTCCATTTGGTTGCAGCCAGAAAAACCAGGGTGGTAGGGTGGTGAAAGGGAGAACTATTTTTCTCTGTGATACAAGTTGGTGCCTGTGTAACTGGAAATTGATGCTTCCATCCAATTGGTGTTGGAACACTCAGGGAGTTGGTGCTTCCTTCTAGTGGGTTCTAGAGAATGAAAAGGTTTGGTTCTCTCAGCAAGTTGCATCTTGTACATGTTGGTTCCTGTGTGACTGGAAGTTGGTGTTGGAAGACAAAGGGACTTGGTGCTTCCTTCTAGTGTGTTCTAGAGAAACCAGAGAGTTGGTGCTCTCAGCATGATGCTACTTGTAAAAAAAATGTGGTAGCCTCAAAAGGAGTTTGTTCTCATAAGAATGATAATGTAAAGAAAATAAAGACTACTTATCATATCAATAAGAAGAGGTTTTCTCCCTTTATGGGTTTCCTTAGGAATATCTATCTCTGTATATTTCATGTGTGTGATT